>BJKM01001427.1:0-40607 GCA_015082035.1 Chaenogobius annularis | reverse complement strand
TGGTAGTTCGTGGCTGAGATTCCCCTTGTTAAAATCACCCAGGATAATACACAAGGAGTCCGGGAAGGTCCGCTCCACACTCAGAATCTGGTCTGTGAGTGCGCGCTGTGCCACGTGCACATTTGCGCTCGGTGGGAGGTAAACAACAGCCAGAATGAATGAGGCGAACTCACGTGGAGAGTAGAATGGTTTGCAGTTAACGAAGAGATATTCCAGATCAGGAGAGCAGAGCTTGGAGACCACAGTCACATCTGAAGACCAGGCGTTGTTGATCTCTCCCGGAGAGGGCCTTTAGTCTATCGGCACATAGCAGCTGGAAGCCCTCGAGCTGTATGCTGCGGTCCGGGACCGATTTGCTGAGCCACATCTCCGTGAAGCACAAAACAGGAGATAAAGAAAAGTCTCTGCTTCGTCTCATCAGTTCATCCAGTTTGTTGGAAAGTGAGCGAACGTTAGAGAGGAAACGCCACGGTAAGGGCGTCCGTGCGACGCGTTTCCAAAGGCGTGTCACTCTTTTGGCCAAAAATAAGACTAATTCTGGAGCAGATGCTCAAAAAATGGAACTAGGTCTGTAGGAGTTGTAGTTCTGATAGTTAAGAGCTCTTCACGGGTGTAAGAGCATGTGTAAGGGATTCATTAAAATGTAACGGCCTTTCATTTACTAAAACTGCAAACTGTGATCCTGACTTTTCTATGTTTCTTTTATTTATTTATTTATCTGTTGTGGTGGATGTTTCTTCCTGTTGCCTGGGCAGTGATAGAGGCTGGGAGGAAAGTGCAGGAGCGCTGTAGATGTAGGTAAGGCGTTGTACACCTCCTCACAGCCGGTCCGTCTCCTCTCTCATGCTCCTGACTGGATTATTTCTGGAGAAGACGTGGACCTGGTCCGCTCATCATCAGGTACACGGGACCTCATAGGGCTGGGGTAGGCAACCCAAAATGTTCAAAGAGCCATTTCGGACCAAAAAACTAAATCTAATCTGGAGCCGCACAAAATGAAATGCCTTATATAAGCCTTATATGAAGGGAACACAGGCTGTAAGTGTATATTAGCTATATTAGCCTACTATCAAAATGACTAGGCTACAAATACATAATGAGCATTTCCTGATTAAATGTGTATTTTCCCTGCAGCGCCCCCTGGAGAGATGACGCACCACGTGACTACTCTGCTATACGGTATTTGGTGCTTTAAGTTGAACTTCCATTACAATGTTAATGTATTATGTCTTGTTGCATTGATGAAACTATCGAAATACAATTAAGAAATCAGAATCCTTCATGTACTCCCCATCTGTGAGGTTGCTACAAAAACTAGCAGCAATAGTGGAGTTTGGAGATGCAATCCACTTCTTAAATCTATCTTTGCTCCTCTAATTTCTCCAAAAGAGCTGAAATCGCACAATCCTTGAATTCTCTGTTCTCATTAGCGATGTTTCATTCCGGTTTGTGCGCTGCCCGTGCGCCCCCGCCGTGCGCGCCGCGCTGAAACGTTTGTCGCAGGCTATGACGCAAATCTTTGTTGACAGAAAATGTTGAAATATAATATTTATTATACACATTTATAAAACATTGGAAAACGTTCAGAATGTTTGCGTCATGTTTTTCCTCCCACAGAGACCACATTAAAACAATATATTCCCCCATTTATTTCTATTTTCATACATTTTTGAAAAAGCTCCAGGGAGCCACTAGGAGGGCGCTAAAGAGCCGCATGCGGCTCTGGAGCCGCGGGTTGCCGACCCCTGTCATAGGGTAACTGACTTCGTAGTCCTGGAGATATGGCAGAAGCCGCCTGGCTCAGTGTGGGCGTTCCTCAGCCAGGTTCTCTCTCATGTGGCCTGACATACTGACTGCAGTGGCGGCTCAGATCTGGCTCGAAGGACCATAAATTGTAGTGAGGAGTGTAATGACGTGATATTTTAGATGTTTGGATTTGGTTAGCATCACTGCAATATTGATCCAAAACAGCTTAATAAATGACACATTACTTAGTAATTTAAAAACATTACTTTAAATCTGTGAGACGTTCCCTCATCAGGACTTGGTGTTAGCACTCAATCTACTGGCAGCAGAGGGGATTACAATGGGGACATAAAGTAAACCTTTCATGTTACAAATTGGAGAAATTTCAAAAGTATTTTTGTGAGGCCCTGCAAAGGAACAGAGAAGACAATCTCATAAACAAGCGTGATCAAAGTTAAAGACTATAAAATATAGCATAATATGTGTCCTTTACTATGTGTTTTGTGTCCAGTGACTGTACCCATTAGCATGGTGATGAGTGGTAGCCGGTGGTCCTCAGGAGAGCCGTAGTACCCAGCCTCGGCCAGCAGGTTGTGCTCCAACACCTGCTGATAGAGCTCCTCAATCCAGGCCTGGGACAGCACCACCAGCACTCCACTGCTCTGGATCATACGCACAAACTCCTTCTGCAAAAATGCACCACAAACGCACCACAAATGCACCACATAAGCACTGCATACGCACAGCAAACGCAACGCATATGCACCGCGTATATATTTTCTTACAACATTGATTACTACACTAGTCTATATTGCGATATCAATATTTTTAGAATACATTGTACAGTCCTTTTATCCTGATTTATAAGCTTTAACAAGTGTTTCGGTGGTCATGGCCTAGTTTAATTTCTTAGTTATAGTGACTCCTTATTTGTAAATACCTATAAAAGTCCTGTTTCTCCAAGACAAAGGGATCTTTCAACATTTCAAAGTTATTCATGTGATTATCTTTTACAATCTGGTAAAAAAAATAAAAATAAAAATGTATTCTTTTTGTTGTTAGGTGTAAAACCTTGGTCATAAGCAAACCAGTTTAAGATTTTAACATCTTTGTTTAGTTTGTATGTTTAGGTCAGCTCCTTCCAGATTTTACCCAGGGATTCTTAACTTCCCCCAAGTGACTCAGCCGTCTGTCATCTGCCAGTAAGGCCTGCACAGGAACCATCAATCTCAATATTCTTCGACTGAGCTTCATATTCTGGGTCATACCAGCACAGCAAGGCTCTGATCTGAGCTGAGATAAAGTAATTCTTCCCAACCTCCTTTTTCTTTTGATAGTTGAAGAGTTTTGAACTTTTCCTCTTGTTTGTACATCCCAGTGGAGGACCACAAAAATCACATGTTTGGAGGGAATTTTTCTGGAAAAATCTTTCAAATTTTTTCATAACACCATGTCAACCTGCTCATTATTCACAAGGAAATGCTGCTAAACAACTCATTTGATGTTTTCCGGTCAGGTTTTAGACCTCATCACAGCACTGAGACTGCTGTTGTCAAGGTGACAAATGACATCCACCTGAACACTGACGCGGGCAAAGCCTCAGTCTTAATTCTGTTAGATCTGAGTGCTGTCTTTTGACACTGTCGATCATGGGACCCTCTTACAGAGACTAGAGGACTGGTGGGCATCACTGGCACTGCCCTAAACTGTTTAAAGTCCTATCTGGAAGACAGGAAGTACGGCGGAAATTTTGATAACAGGTCTCCCCCTTTCCTACTGAGCTAAACCCCCTGTTAAATCTGCTGAATGGACTTAATAGTCTCACTTCACCGACCAATTCATGACACAAACTAGATCTGTTATTATAGATCTCATCCTGGACATGGTCTATTTGAACCACTCCCCTCAGGCAGGAGGCTACGGTCCATCTGGACCAGAACCTCCCGCCGCAAGAATAGTTTATTTCCCTCTGCCGTTGGACTCATGAACACTTCTAAACTCCTCCCACTTTAACTGCAACTATTCATCACTCACTGCACTGTCACTTTCTGCACTCAAACTGTAAATGTAACTCGTGTACATAGAAATGCCTTTTATTTTATATACTATAGTCATTTTAAATTGTTTCCTAATGCATGCCCTTTTGATTGAATATATGTTTTTTATTATTGCTCAGTGTTTTATGTTGCACCTTAAGGCCGAGACAAGTTCCTATGTTTGGGAATTTTGTTCATTGACAATGGCAATAAACCCTTTCTGATTCTGATTCTGAAAACACTGCCTGTGTTTCTAACTAACGTCTAATCATTAGAAACGTGAACAGAGCCTGAGCTACAAACAGTTGTCTATAAAAAATAGTTTTTAAGTCCGTTTGATGAAACGTGGCGCTGCTGTGGCTTCACTTCTCCTCTGCACATGCTCAGTTAGGCACAAGATTCCCACACAGGTTTATTCAGCGTGGTTTGAGTTTGTCCTCAGAACACATGTGCAGAGCTCCAAAAGAAGTTGCTGTCCGCTCTGGTTCTAAAAGCTCATGAGAGAGAGCGGAGCATGAACGGGCCTCTGAACACGGCCACAGACTGAGCAGCTGCAGGAAAAAAAGAACCAAGCTTCCTGCAGTACTGCTCAGCGGCCTGTCGAGGCCACTAAAAGGCACCGGGACTTCAGCCAAGCTTCAGCAGCAGAAGTGAGGGCAAAACAGGTTTATTTGGATACATTTTAGAACAATTTAAATATAGTTGTGACACAAAGTCATTTTCGATTTTATTGGCCAATCACTGCTTTCCTTGATCGCCGTGACCACACGGCCCTGTTTTCTAGTGTGATGTCATGATTTACAACCAGGAAGTAACATTATAAACCTAAAAAATAACCAACTTGGAATACATTTCCAAGTCTTGACTAAATATAATAAAACAAAAATGTGTACTCGTAAATGTAAATGTTTGTGTACATGCGTGAGTGTAAGGTACCAGGCTGAGCACAGGGGGCAGCGCTCTCCGTCTGTAGTGGTCCGCACACAGCAGCTTGAGGTTGAGCAACAGAGCGTAGTACGACACCAGGTACAGTCCGTCTGCGTTCATCAGAGACTGACAGCTCAGCGTGTCCCCAGGCTCCAGCCCCGGAGAGTGGGACCCCCCTGAGGACAGCACAGCTCAGACTGGACCACAGCAACATCTGCTTATTCTACCATCTGTTACTTGCATTTTCTTTTTGTAACAATTTCTGTTATGTACAATTTAGTTCAATTATGCACTTAAAAAAGATGTTTTCGGAAATATCTGTTTTGCCTTATGTTTTCTTTGTTGTCATTTTTGTATTGATTTTTGTTTTCTCCTCCATATTGTCCATATACAATACATTCAATTAAATTAAAAATACATTTGATATTCAAACAGACTTTAAAAGACACATATTCTGCATTATTAGGCTCAAGCGCCTCAAGCTGGCGAGAGGCTGATTAGTTTCAAGTGTGAAAGTGCCCGAAAGTGCACATCAGTGACCAGGAACCCACAGCATGACGTTGGAATGCGCGAGCGCACACCTCTAAAAATCGTGCCACTCTACATTCTGGCAATGTCCTTTTTCTAAAATCCAAATATGTTGCGCGTCAGCTCCCCTCACTGTAAAAAAAATGCATTGTGAGATAGGAAATGGCCCAAATTTGGCGCAGAGACAAGGGAAGTAAAAAATATGACGCAACGCCGTATGCTCAACCAGATGTCAGCCATATTGGATTGTAGGTGATTTTACAAGTACCGTAGTGTTATAGATGTCCTCCCACTTACGAAAGAGGGTGACATTCAAAGTTGATATTGATTAAAGAATTGTATCGAGATTTCAAACATGACATGAAGTGCGGATATGTTTAGTGGAGTTTATGAGAGTTATGTGGGGCACCATCCTGTATTGGGCATTTAACAATTCTATATTTAAAATACCCAAATTAATGAATTTATTAAAAAAATATTTTTCTCACTAATCTGAAGGTTTGTGAGAACGTAACCGTGACACTGACCCCTTTTCTGGAAATGAATGAACACTTTACCAAATGTGGTTTATGAAGATTTATTGACCAAATAATTAAACAGATAAATATCATTATGGAATATGCTACTGAGTGGATAAAAGATGGAGACACTAGATATGATTGTACAAGCTAGTTGTGAGTTAAGAGTTAATGTTGATTCTAAGACGATCTCAGCCGCCAGATTGTGAAATACATGCGTTTTTCATATGACCAGAAGCAGGAGTTGTGATCCTGAGGAGATGGGCCTTTGTGTCCGTGTCGCCTCCAGGGTTCACTCAGGGGTCAGTCCACATGCTGGGCAGGGCACGGCCACTCTAGAGACGCACTGGATCAGGTCCACTTGGCTTGGTTTTCCTTGGCTCCGAGGTTTTCCTCAGATAACAAAAAGGCAGATTCACAGATGAGGATGGTTTGGAGAGACTGTCCTGGATCCAAGTTTTATTGCAGACTTGACAAGTTGCAAAAAAGCTCCTTTGCTTGAGTTTGCATGTTACAAATTAAAGCGAAATCAGGTTCAAGACGAGCACAGAATTCTTATGGGAGAGAATAAGTTAGCTTCTGCGGACGTGTATCTCTGCTATGTTCTTTGTTCCGTGGGTTAGCTTAACATCGCCATGCCTGTGATGAGGCCTTTCTCCTGAGAGCCTTCCTCCTTGAAGATCTCTGATGGAATTGAGTGTCTTCTCTCTCTCACGCTGACTGACCACTGAGGGTTATGTTTTGCACCAGTTTTCAACCAATGAGCACGCACGCTGAGTCAGAGCTTGATCAGAGATGAAGATCCGGAATAATTGAAATTATTCACATGACGAGTCCTAAAACAGTTAAATGAACATGCAGAACACAATAACATTATGTATCATAAATTCATCTTGAGGACAATTTCTGCAATCAGATGACTGTTTACTGAAAGTGCATAGTCTTTATAGCGTTTTAGTTTTTGTCTTGGGAGAGAAAATGACTCTGAGAGCATTTTAATCCAAAAGCAGTTGCTTGAAAAAGTTTTTCCAACGTTCAAAGTGTGAAGTTTCTCCTTCTGCAGAGATGTCATAAATCTCCACGTGGGGGTTGTATGATACAACCTTACGCCCTGCATTCCTGTCACCATAGCAACGTTCGCAACTCATCTTGAGTTTGTTACAGGATCAAAATTGGCTAAGCATGACTCAGCAGTTTTTCACTTCAAATTTTGTGGGACACATTTTCAGGAGTGGGGATTTAAAAATGTTCCTTTAAGTAGTACAGTCTTGGCCCTAAATATTGAACATTTCGGTGCACAATAATGCGCATGTTTGTAAAGCAAAGGAGAGGAGAATGCGCAATGGTGCCACAGAGTTAGCACTAGGTGTAGTAAAAGAGGAAGATTGGGGCAGCGTGGCGTGGACGAGGGCCAATCATTGCCACTTGGCTATATTTTGTATTGTTCTTGTTCTTTACACGTGCTCGTGAACATTTGCTTTGGCAATCCAATGTTTGGATTGGTCTGTTTGTAGTTTTAATTCCTGATTTTTTATTTCTTAGGTTCAAAACAACCCAATGCAAGAGCTGGAGCAAGGCGAGTGCCCTACTGATAGATAACCTGGTTATGCATGCTAACCTAACTCGTGGGAAATAAAGACAGTTGTTTCAGTCAGATACACATTTGAGAATTGCCTTGCCTTGTTTGGATGTCAGTGCCAGCGCATCGCTGCATCAGATCCCAGTCCCATATAAAGCTCTTACATAAAAAGTCCCATATAATATCCATCACGTTTGACCTTGTGTAATGTACTCAATATGTGTTGTTTATCATTGTATGCTTATTGCTGAACTGCTTTTTCATTTTCTAGTTCCCCGGTAGGCGCTATGCGGAAGCGAGCCGCCCCGGTGGCCGGTGCTCTTTATGCATGTCTCTCATGTTGCATCTGTCATCAAGTCACGTTCCTATGTTGTGAATTTGTTCATTGACAATGGCAATAAATATATCCTGATTCCTGATTCCTGATTCCTGATTTACAATGAACGTCAGGTGACAAGCTCAGAGGCCACATATATTACTATTAGGTTTTTATTATTACTATTAATGCTTTAGTGAAGCAGTTTTGAAAGACTTAATGATCAGGGGAAAGGGGAAAGTGTATGGAGAAGGAGAGTGTTTGGAGCTCTCGAGAAGAAAACAGACTGAATATTACGAATATTACGCAAGTTTGCTCAAATATATGTGAATGAAAATACTCCAGGAATTCTTTTTCACTATAACATAAATACATTAAAGTTGATCTAGACCAGGGGTCACCAACCTTTTTAGGGTCGAGAGCTAGTTTATGAGCACGGACTTGGTCGAGGGCCTGTTCAATTAGCCTAAACAGGCCAATAATTACATTTGTAACAAAATGACATAACTATTATACTGCGAGTAACTATTTGATATATGTGATGTGTGCGGCATTTGTGTATTTATCATGTATTTTTGTTTTTGAAAACCCAATCTTAATTCACATTTGAAACCAGTGAGTGATAAGAACAAAACAGTTAAAAGAATATCAGGAAATAAGAGAGCTTTGTATTTGTAATTTGTAATCTGGCACAAACTCATTCAATGAGTAAATTCATGTAATTGTCCAAATACAAGCAAAGGAGCAAAGCAAGTATACGAAAAATATAGAGGATTTAACCTTTCCAACAGCTTCTCCTCCTGTGGCTCTGTTTAGACCTGGTTCGGTCCTCTGAGTCCTGGGTTGGGTTTGACCTGGTTCGGTCCTGTGTGAGTCCTGGGTTGTGTGAGTCCTGGGTTGGGTTTGACCTGGTCGGTCTGTGTGGTCCTGTGTGACCTGGTTCGGTCTGTGTGAGTCCTAGGTTGGGTTTGACCTGGTTCGGTCCTGTGTGAGTCCGGGTCTAAACATTAGCCCTGCATGAGTTAGACCTGGTTTAGTTCTGGGTTGGTCCTGGTCTGATGGTGGTCCCGTCCTGCGCCGACAGCTCCTCCTCTTGTTACTCCTGACATTCTCAAAGGCGTTGTGCGTTATTTGTCTCCTTTTTGCTTGTCCTTAAAAGTAAACATTGCTGACACGATCTAAACACGTTTCTTTCCTGCGGGTGGCGCTGCAGATCCAGCGCTATCCGTGCATGTGTAGGATGCGTCACTTTTGTTTCTCTTCTTTAACGGCTCGTAACAAAGTGATTACTTTGTGTATTTTGAGAAAATAGAAAGGGACATGGAGCTGGTTGTATTGTCTCTGCAGGCCCAGCGCCCGTATAAACAGACCTAGCAGCAAGTAAGCGTTGGCTGAGCTGTTCTAAATTTAGAACATGTCCACGCGGGTGACTGAGAGCCCCAAAGGGCGCCCAGCTTGGTGGCCCCTGCAGAATATGTGTCCTTTAACCCTCGGGTTTCACTGTGGACATCTGTGTCCATTTAGATAACACATTCATTTATAAACCAAAATATAAATGTATGACAAAAATCTATATTTTAACCCCTGAATTGCCAGCTGAAAAACTTTACATTTCATGTACTGTAAAAACTAGTTTTCTCCAAATAAAAAACTGAAGCAAAGGGGAAATGGAAGAATGTTTTAAATGTAGCCATGTTGGTTTTTGTGTAGTTTCATCACTCATGAGGTGGTACTCACAGTGAAATAGAACTGCTGTATTAGAGAGTAAAATAGAAAACTAAGTCAACAGGACATGACCTACCAGCCTGCAGCCCAGAGCAGAAGGTGGAGGAGAAGTTCTGCAGGCTGGTGTCCACCTCTGCGGCCGTGGCCAGCCCCAGCAGGCGGGGCAGCAGGCCGGACAGGGACTGGAGGAAGAGGCGCGCGCTGTGCTGGTCGGCCTCCTGGTGGCGTAGCAGTTTGAGGGACAGTGCGGCGGTGCGGAGCGAGCGGTGTCCAGGACAGTCCCGAGGCGTCTGATCCTCATCTGCCAGTGACACGTTATCTGAGCCTATGTCCGACACGTCGGAGCGACCCGAGTCCTTCTCCGCCGCCATGGAGTACTGGTCACAGGAGTCCAGCTCAGTGCGGGACAGGTCCTGCTCCTCCATGCTGACCACACACATGGTATAACAACAGATACACTCTATGCACACTCAAAACTCACAGCAGCTCTTCACCAGTATTTAAGGGGACATAGTCTGTAAAATCACCTTTAATGAGCTGTTAACCTTTACTCAGAGTTGGATTTGGATTGATTCCATGATTTCATGCTTGAGCTTTGAGTTTATAAACGCATATCCGCCGTCTTTCATTTTATAAAAAGTACTGCGTACACACATCATTGTTTTAAATATATGTCCGTCCACACAAACCTGTACAATCGCGCTCTTGAGCGCAGTCATAAACATGCCAAACCAATAGTTGACGGTGTTTACCTAAAAGTTAGACCCAATCTATCCAATGAGAGCACGCCTTTTCTCGTCATCACTTCCACAAAACATGAAGAGTGGCGCCAGATTTTGCGAGTTATTTGCATGGATCCATCAGGTTATTTAGTGCAATATCACCGACTGTGAAGCACTCGTTCTGTGCGCCGCACTTGTACAATCAAAAGTAACACACTTCTCAAAGGATCCACGATGTCCACTGGCGTAAACAAGGACGCATGTGTGACGTGAGTTCAGTAATTATTGGCAGACAGTGACGTTTGGGACCTTAAAACGCTGTTTACCCACGCCCACACGCAAACACAACACCGGAGTTTTCACTTTGGTCTGGGTTTTCAAGAGCATAATCCTCCGGGTATGTGAGGACGACAGGTGTGTGTGTGTGGGTGCGTGTGTGTGCGTGTGTGTGTGTCTGCGTGCGGGTGTGTGTGTGTGTGTGGTGTGTGCGCGCGTGTTGCGTGTGTGTGCGTTGTGCGTGCGGGTGTGAGTGTGCGAACGTGTGGGTGTGTGTGTGCGCGCGGGTGGGTGTGTGCGTGCGGTGTGTGTGTGTGTGTGTGCGTGTGTGTGGGGGGGGTGTGTGCGTGTGTGTGTACGCGTGTGTGTGCACGTGTGTGTGCGCGTGTGTGTGCGCGTGTGTGTGTCAGGGTTGTCCTGTTGCTGTACCTGAAGTTGCTCTCACTGTAGCGCGCTGACCCCGTCCCGTGATATGAGCGCGCTCTGGACTCCACAGACAGGAAGTTGGTGATGTCAGGATAGACCAGGCCGTGACTTCTCTGGAGCACGTCCGGAGGTGCCGCCCCTGTCCCGCCTCCTGCCTGCCCGCCCCTCTCCTCCCAGGCCAGGCTTCTCTCCGCCCCCGTCTCCCCTCTCCTCCAGTTGGGTCAGCGTCCTCCTCCTGCTCTCCTCGTCCTGGCTCATGCAGGAAGAGGGAGACGGGATACGCACCTGCAGCACAAACGTGTTTTGAACTTTGAAATGGGATTTGAGATTAAAACTGAGAAACCAATGAATTGAAAAATATCTTCTGAAAAAAAAAGGTGACGTTTCAGTAAATCTGCAACAATTAATAATAATTCATTAATATATAATCGCCCTTTTCACAATAGGCCCAGCTAGTTCCGGTTGATTTGATTTAAATGCGAATGCGGAGCGCCACTTCCTGTTCCATTCATTCACCAACATACAATGAATATAGAATCAGAATCAGAATCAGAAAGGGTTTGTTGCAATTGTCAATGAACAAAATTCTTATTATCTCGGCATTAAGGTGAAACATAAAACACTGAGCAATAATAAAAACAACATATATGAAATCAAAAGGGCATGCTTTAAGAAACAATTTAAAATTACTACAGTATAAAAATAAAATTACAGTTAAATTTAAAGTTGTAGTTGTGAAGAAAGAGTGATTGAATAGTTGCAGTTAAAGTGGTGAGAAGGGTCAGCTGTGATCCGACCTGCTCGTCCCAGAGCCCTGGAGACGTACAGGTCCTGCAGAGATGGAAGTCTGCAGCCGATCACCTTCTCAGCAGAGGGCGCTGTAGTCTCTGTTTGTCCCTGGCTGTGGCACCTTGGCTTTCCTAAACTGCACCAGGAAGTACATCTTCTGCTGGGCTTCTTGATGAGGGAGCTGATGGAGGCTCCCACTTGAGGTCCTGGGTGATGGTGGTGCACGGAGGAAGCGGAAGGAGTCCACGGTGGTGATGGGGGATTCTGTCATGACGAGGGGGGGGCTGGGGGGCTGTGGCTTTCCTGAAGTCCCATGATCATCTCCACTGTCTTCTGGGCGTTGAACTCCAGATTGTTACCACATGCTGCACCAGGACACCAGCCGGTCCACCTCCCTCCTGTGTAGACAGACTCCATCCCGTCGTCGAGATGAGCCCGATGAGGGTGGTGTCGTCCGCAAACTTGATACATTTTCCGGAGTCGTGGCTGGAGGTGCAGCAGTTTGGTGTACAGGGAGAAGAGCAGAGGGGAAAGTACACAGCCCTGAGGAGCTCCGGTGCTGATAGTCCGAGTGTCCTGAGACATTCTTCCCCCAGCGCAGGCACTGCCTCCGATCCGTCAGGAAGTCAGTGCTCCCCCTGCAGGTGGAGTCGGGCACGTTGAGCTGGGAGAGCTTGTCTGGAGCATGAGAGGGAGGATGGTGTTGAAGAGCAGAGCTTGAAGTCCACAAACAGGATCCTGGCGTAGGTTCCCGGGGAGTCCAGATGCTAGCAAGATGAAGTGGAGTGCCAGTGTTGATGGCGTCGTACTACAGACCTGTTGGCTCTGTAGGCGAACTGCGCAGGGGGTCCAGCAGAGAGGAGGTGAAGGACTTGAGGTGGGGCAAGACCAGGCGTTCAAATGACTTCATGACTACAGACGTCAGCTCCACAGGCCTGTAGTCATTAAGTCCAGTGAATATCCAGTGGGCTTCTTGGGGACAGGGGACAATGATGGCAGACTTGAAGCAGGCTGGGACATGGCATGACCACAGGGAGGTGTTAAAAATGTCTGTGAAGACGGGGGTTTAGCTCTCCTGCACAGTGTCTTAATGTGGCGGAGACGAGGCCGTCTGGATTTCCGAAATAGCCTGTTTACATCCTGTTCCTGAACTGAGAGGGTGGTGGGGGAGGTGGGGGGGACCAGGTTTGGGGTGGCGGAGGTGGCCACCGTGGGGGAGGGGGTGGTCACATCAAACCTGGAGTAGCAGGTGTTGAGTTGCTCAGCCAGTTTTCGATTGTCTGCGGGAGGGGGGGCTCGGGGGCTTGTGGTTGGTGAGAAGCCGGAGCCCCCTCCACACGGAGGCGGGGTTGTTGTCAGAGAACTGCTGCTTCAGACGCGTATTGTACTGTGATCTCGCTCAAGAAACCTCTTTGCTCGTTCCGTAATGCTAAAATAACAGCACAAACTGAACTGACCTGTTTACAAAAACATTCTGTGAACTTTTATCAAGTTTGTGTGTTTTATATTTAAGCTAATGTAAGTTAGCCTTTAGCTTTGAGACAAAAACACTTACTTTAATACACACGGAGGTTTCCCTCGGTCACATGTTTACATGGGACATAAAAGTCTGAACATGCTGCAGTGATTCTCATCTGGAACTCGTTCTCTGTCACAGCTTTTTATTTGACTTTATTTGAGACTCGACTAATTCAGAAAATATACGGTACGAGAAGTGAAGATCTGAACTTTTACTGCAACTGGAACTAGACAGGCCCCAAAAGGGTCTATGGTGAAAAGGGCCTATAACCTTCTTTGGGGGAAAAAGAAAAAGTTTGAGAGCTCTAATTTGTTTAGCAGTAGAAGAGTTGGGTAAACTATAGGCTATAGTATGATTATTCTTTTTAAAGTAAAATCAGCCTTCACACTTTTCCATTCCGTGAATTCCTTGTTTTACTGAGATGATTTCTCAGACTAAAGTGTCTCTCTGAACCTGTCCACAGTCCGTGTGTCATCGTCGTGTCTGTGTCGCCTGTAGCAGCAGCAGTCTCTCCTCCGCAGACTCTGTGTCTGATCAAACAGTGGAGTAAACATATTTAAACCCATCGTTTAGGGCAGTCTGGGCCCTAATTATGCATGTTTTGATGATCATGAAGGAAATTCAGACTTTCATCAATAATACACTTCAGTCAGCATATTTCTTCTTTTTTTGTTGTTGTTGCCCGTAGGCTTTATCGAGAGGAAAGTACAGAATGAAACAGGGGAAGGGAGGACGTGCAGTAAATGTCAGATTCAGGAATCGAACTAGGAACTCGACCATCGAGCAGCACACCAGTCAGCATATTTCAAACTCTATTTGGTTAAAAATGGATCTAAAATATAAAAATGTAGAGTAAAGATAATCGTTTGACTGACTCAACAACTCAAATAATTGTTAGTTGCAGCTCTACATTTCAGGTTGGTTTCAGTAAGGTTAATTTCACAGTCACTTCCGGATAAGAATATAGTATATTTCAACTGCTTTTTGTAGAAAAAGATTCAGTTGTAGTTATCTGGACAATGGGAAGGCTTAGATCATAAGCAGGAAGAAAAGATGGTTTCTAAGAGGAGTTAAGGAGGCAATCTTTGTGAAAAAAAGAGAATCCTTCCTTAAATCGTAATGGAGGTTTAAGAACCTTCCAGTTGTTTGGAATGGTCTGCTGAAACCATGGATACGCCCGGGGCATTCTGATGCTAATCAGGTACTCAGCGAGGAGGGAGCCAAAGTCAGTGTACAATAGGATGTCGATGAAACTACTAACAGCCCTGAGATGGGTCAAGTGAAACCAATAACTCCCTTTATCAGGAGGTCCCGCTCTGTGGGCGGGGCTTACACATAGGAGATTGAGAATGACTCTTGGATGAGAGAACATGTCATCTGGGATTCATTGAACCGTGGTTATATTCATAGCTTTTGATACTTCAGTTAAAGCTTAAAGGTACTATAAAGCTACTTAGAATAGAGAAATTGTAGTAAATTGAAATTGTGACCAAGACTCTAAACAACAACAATGATGTGCATATTACTGTCTTATTGGCCAATCCTAATAAAGGAATCCTGATGCGTACCTCTTCCCCGCACTCCTCAGGCGTGGTGTGTTCCAGCGCCCCCTCCAGGTCCAAGGTGGTGTGTCCGGTCTCCGTGGTGATGCTGATACTGATGTCGGGGCTGGGCTCGGAGCTGTGGTGCCAGGGCAGGGGCTGGGCGGACAGCACGTGCCTCTGCCAGCGGAAGTCAGCCTCGTTGATCTCCATGGACTCGCGGGTGGACTCTGTGCCCTCCTTCAGGTCGTCCAGGCGCCGGAGCAGGAGCCAGGCCTAAAAGACACAGAAGACCATCAGCTTGACAAAAGGTCACATGGTCTAATATATTGAGTCTGCTGCTGTGGACAAACAACCAAAATTAGATTTTAAAATGTATGGAAAGGATAACAGAACTTAACTTTTTACTTAAAAGTAATTATTTGAGTTTTTATCTGGGCTATAAAATCATTTTTTGCTTGAATGTATAAACATACAGTCATGTTTTTAGCCTTATTGTTCTTCTATTTACATTTATCGTCATGACACTGTTCAAAAGTTTTAGTCGCCCTTTGAGGCAACTGCTGTTGAAAAGTCAAATCTGAGGCAGAGGACAAACTGGGAGTGACACATGACACAGACTGGAGCGGTGCAGAACAAATATCGGTTCCAGATATTGCAATATTTGAGAAAATCTAAGGAGAGCTGGGCCTGGTCAGAACTTGGATGGGAGACTACTAGAACCCCAGGTGCCACAGGGGGGCGGTAGTGCACACTGTCGTTGTGCCCTTGGGCGAGACACTTGCCCCACCTTGCCTCCAGTGTCCATGAATGTGTGTATGAATGAAAGTGTCTTTGAGAGAAGTGAATGTGGGACGACGGATGGAAAGAGAGCACTCCCATGGCAACAGTTCTGTGTTTACAGCATGTCATGTGTGTTCATTACACGCTCTGTCACCAACAAATGAAACTAATAATTCAAAAAATTAAGTAAATTGCTCTTCAATGTGTACTTCCAGAATTAGTCCAAGAGACGAGAGAGAGTCGTACAGAGGAGCAGGGAGGAGAAAGAGCGAGTAGGGGCGGATAGTGCTTTGCCTCCTGCTGCCACATCCTCTCCAACAGTCTGCATTTCCTGTGAGTAATGGGCACTTTGACATGGGGTTAGAAAGAAGCGGCAGACACACTTTTCCAACTGAATTCCCTCCAAACATGTGATTTTGTGGTTCTCCACTGAGATGTACATATACTTTCCCACTCTTCATCTGCCAGAACAAAGTGACCCTCTCTTTTCCCATTGACCCTTAATGTAATCAGTAGAGTGAGGGCCCAGATTGTTAATACATTTGTACAGTTAAGATATTAATCCCCTGAAAGTTCAGATTGATATGATTATATGAATATTTCAGTCAAAGGGCTATGATGTCATCATGATTTTGATTTCTTGGTTATAATAACTACTTATCTGTAAATACTATAAAAGTCCTGTTTCTCTAAGCCAAAGGATTCTTTCAACTCATCAAAGCTCTTCAGATGATTCTCCTTTACAATCTGGTAAAAGACCTTTAGACCTTTTGTTGTCCAGACTTTAAATCTTGAGTCTGTGCTGTTAGCTGTGACATTTTGGTCATAAGCCAACCAATTTAAGATTTTAACATCTTTTTTTGGTTTGTGCTCCCAAGAAGGAAATCACGGGTTCGATTCCTGGGCGAACATTACATCACATGAATCTCTCTGGGTGGAGTCTGCATGTCCTCCCCGTGTCACCCGAGGGTTCTATCCGGGGTCTCCGGCTTCCTCCACCGTCCAAAGACATGCATGTGTGAGGTCAATTGGCAACTGTAAATTGGCCCAAGTGAATGAGTGTGAGAGTGAATGGTTGTCTGTGTGTCTATGTCTCTGTGTTAGCCTGCGACGAGTTGGCCACTGTCCAGGGTGTACCCCGCTAAGGCCAAAGGCACTGGGATAGGCTCCAGTCACCCGTGACCCCTAACGGGAACACAGCGGTAGAAAAAGAATGAATGAATGAATGAATGAATGAATGAAGTTTAAGTTTGTATGTTTTGATCAGCTCCTTCCATGTTGTAAGAATAGACTTCACCCAAGGGTTCTCCACCTCCCCCAAATGACTCAACCGTCTGTCATCTGCCTGTAAAGGCCTGCACAGGAACCCCCGGCACAACAGCAATCTCAATATTCTTCCATTGAGCTTCATATTCTGGGTCACACCAGCCACAGCAAGGCTCTGATCTGAAGCTGAGATAAAGTAATGTTTCAAACAAGGCAAACCCCAGCCTCCTTTTTCTTTTGAAAACTGTAAAGTTTTGAATCGGATACAGTTTTTTTCCCCTGCCATATGAATCTTGAGATTGCTTTATTCCACTCATCAAACAGTCGGTTGGGGATGGAAACTGGAAGAGTCTGGAACGGATAGAGAAACCTGGGCAAAACATTCATTTTTAGAGTTTCAATCCTTTGACTTAGACTTAAGGGGATAAGAGTCCATTTTTCAAGGTCTTTTTTTATAGTGGTAAAAAGGGGTATATAATTTTCCTCCAGAGTTGTTGATAGGTCTCTATGGAGGACCACACCTCAATATCTAGGAGATTCTGTTTGAATTGGTAAGTCGTTCTAAAGGACAGAGGGAGATGCCAGAGGGGAATAATTTCAGTTTTTTGTACATTTAATTTGTATCCAGACATTGGACCAATTTCTTGAAGAAAATGCATCACATTGAGTATGGAAATCTGGTTTGGTCAAATACAATAGAACATCATCTGCAGCAGGCAATTTTATGTTCAGTCCCATCAAGTGTAACTCCATGAATTGTTTTTGATTGTCTAATAAATTGGGCCAATTGTTCCAAATACAAAGCAAACAGGAGGGGGGACCAGGCACAGCCTTGCCTGACCCCCTTTCCAGAGTCAGTGGACCTGTCAGATGACCATTGATTTTAATTCTTGATGTTGGACCATCGTAAAGACACCCAATATTTTTATAATTAGATCATTGATTTGAAAATTGTTTAGAACTTTATATCACCCTCCTTATCGTCTGGAATTTTTGAAAAAAGTTTTTTATAGAAGGATTCAAATGCTGATTGAATTTGGTCTTGTTTGGTAAATATTACATCACTTTGCCTGTCCCGTATTTAAAAATTGTTCTTTCAGCTTGTTGTTTTTTGAGTTTCCAAGATAGTAATTTAGAAAACTTTGATCCACTCTCATAATATGTTTGTTTGGTAAAGAGCATTCTCTTAACTATTTCCTGTGAAGTCAGATCATTAATTTCTCCTCTTTAATTTCTTATAGCATTTTAGGACTCCCCTTTTTGGCATGGTTTTCCTCCAATTAATTTTTTTCTTGCAGATCATTTACCTTTTTCTCCCTTTGTTTCTTTTTTTCGGAGGCTATGGCTTTAATTTGTCCTCCCAAGACTGCTTTGAAAGCATCCCAAAGGATGGGCGGAGACATTTCCCCAGTATCATTTTCCTCCAGATAAGTCTTAATGTTGTTGGACATTTTATCCTTAAAAAAAGGGTCATTAAGCAGGCTGGCATTGAACCTCCAAAGTGTGTTTTTCGTCTTTCCTCCAAATCCACGGAGATGTAGACAGGAGCATGATCACTTAGGTCTATTGTGCCTATATCTGCATCTGTGATTTTAGATCTGTCTTCATTGAGAGTAAAAAGTAGTCTATTCTGGAATAGAGTGTGTTGTGGCAGAAAAACACCAGACCTGATGTCTCCATGCAAAACGACCCACAACGCTCCCCTCCACACAAATGCTAAATTCATCAGGAGCCCTGGTAGTGCTGCTCAAAGACTGGCTCCTCTCAGGTGTGATCTAACCCCAGTGGTCCAGGATGGGCCTCTTTGCATATGCCTCGCCTGCCGCTAGGACATTGTCTTTAACAGAAACCAGACAGCCAAAGTCTGAATGCAATCAACAAAAACCCACCCTGTTCCTGTACTTAGCATCTGGCCCATCGAACCAATGATATTCGAGTATGTACTGTCATGTGATTTGTTCAACCTGTATTGTATAAAAAGACACGGGTTCCCTTTGTGTGGGCCGAAGTCCTGGAAGGGACAGACAACTTTGTATCAGGGGCAGATGAATTCAGGATTTACACTGAATTAAACCATTCACTTTGAGACAATACAACTCTGTCCGATCGTTTAGTTCATTTTCTTGATAACTATTACTTAAGTTTTCCACGACAATTTGGCGTTGCTGGCAAGATCCTTCGTCTGGCGATTCAACTTCTACGGACCGTGTGATTCAGTGTTGGCCGCCTGGAAAACAAAATAGCTTCCAGCCTCATACCGTACCTCAAAACCTTTTCGAGACGTGAGGACTGTTTCACAAGGACAGGAAGAAACCGCCAGCGCAAGGAGAGAAAAAGGACCACGTCGTGGGTGAGTTGTATTGTCTCAATTGTGTAAGACTAGGCATAAGTTTCTGATCTATTTTGAATTGATAAGAAACTCTTAAAAAAAAAAAAAAAGGGGGGGGGCTTGACATTTTGAGACCAGTTTGGCATTGTTTTCTACACGTAAAATACTTTTGGCTAATTTGCCCCTAAATTTGAAGAAATTGAATTGTTTAATCCTAAAATTATTCAACCTAAATTCAATATATACCGATTATAATTGAAAACATAAGTCTTGTCGGACAAATGCACCAATTTTGGGCCGTGTCCTAGAATAGTAGTGTCTGAGGAGTTGCTTTCTACTGGTTGGACTGTCGGTGGCCTGGGGTCATCGTAAGACCAGGATGAGCCTGGCGCATCTTTTCACTAACAAATAACAGTATAACTGAACTTTGGTGGAGTTTTGCCTGGGGCAAGTGGTTTGAGCGATACGCTGAACTAAGAAAAGTACTGACGAGAGAGTCGTCACTAAAGATACTTAAAGATACGCAGCCGTTAAGAGAACGGTCGAAATGGGAAAGAATCAGTCCAGGGGTACAAGGCAAATCACAGAGACACCAACTTCACGAGCCATGTCAAACAAATATGGGGAAGAATGTCTAAAATGCTTGCATGTATGGTCAAAAAAATATGGGTTCCCGATAGGTGGTTCATTAAGCATGAACCAAATCACCCAACTCGGGATAAAATTAACAGAAGCGAAAGAAAACGTGTTACGAACAAAGAAAAAAGTGTCCACGGATTCTGTGAGAGGGATGGAGAAGCATGACAAAATGTTTAAACTATGGGAGACTGAAGCTAAAGCTCATGAAAACAAGAAATTGTGTAAACTGTTGTCACCTGCCACGAGTGAATGTGAAACAAAGAGTGAAAAGCCGCCGCTTTACCCAGACACATCCAGTGCATGCGCATCCGCACCGCAATTCACAACATTGCACACGCTCATACAAGAACAGATAGCTGCGATCAAACTTCTTTAGCCCACAGAGCCAACGTTTCTTTCCGCGGCACGACGGGACCCAGAACTGGACTTCTGCTCAGTCATCCGTTCAGGCCAAGCACTCGGAGGGGATGCGGAGGCTGGGGTGAGCGGAGGACGGTCCGCAGAGGCCGTGGCGAGCAGCGAAGGAGGAAGTGCGGAGGCCACAGCGAGCAACGAGCAACAGGAGCAGAAACTCGGCCAAAAGAAATATAACCTGCGTAACATACCCACAACATCCACACTTCCGATGGTGGAAGTAGCCCGACCAAATGGACAGTTGTATGTGTACAGACCCTGGAGCCATGACGAAATATTGACTGTAGCTTGGAATTTTTACCTTTTCTATTTTTACTTTTTATTTTTTTTCTCCTCCAGTACAGCTATTGGTTTATGGTTTATTGGTGTGTTGACATTGTATTCTTTATTTTCCTGCCAATGTATGAATAATAAGGAAACAGGGTTCCTGTATTTTCATGAGTGAGGTCTGTTGTGGCAGAAAAACACCAGACCTGATGTCTCCATGCAAAACGACCCACAACGCTCCCCTCCACACAAATGCTAAATTCATCAGGAGCCCTGGTAGTGCTGCTCAAAGACTGGCTCCTCTCAGGTGTGATCGGACCCCGGGGGTCCAGGATGGGCCTCTTTGCATATGCCTCGCCTGCCGCTAGGACATTGTCTTTAACAGAAACCAGACAGCCAAAGTCTGAATGCAATCAACAAAAACCCACCCTGTTCCTGTACTTAGCATCTGGCCCATCGAACCAATGATATTAGAGTATGTACTGTCATGTGATTTGTTCAACCTGTATTGTATAAAAAGACACGGGTTCCCTTTGTGTGGGCCGAAGTCCTGGAAGGGACAGACAACTTTGTATCAGGGGCAGATGAATTCAGGATTTACACTGAATTAAACCATTGACTTTGAGACAACACAACTCTGTCCGATCGTTTATTTCATTTCTTGATAACTATTACTTAAGTTTTCCACGACAAGTGTATGTGGAATTGAAAAATGGGTTACACTGGCGTGCCCTAGGGTTAATTTCTCTAAATATGTCAATACATCCTATAGTCTTCAATAAGAGACGGAACTTCTCGTTAATTGTTCCTCCAGTGCCTCTTGAGTTCAACACGTCTAATGTAGGCTGAATGTGAAGATTCCAATCGCCGCCACAAATTAGGGTTCCCTCAGAGTGGTTCACAATAAGGTCCATGACATCAGCATAGAAAGTGATATTGCCCCCCGGTGGAGCATGCACATTTAAAAGAGTGAAAACCTTCCATTAATATTCCCTTTAACCAGTACATATCTGCCTTCTTCATCCTTACATTCAAAACTCTGTTCAGAAACTATTCGGTTTGAGATCAATATTACAACTCCCCTTCTATGTTTGCATCTGTATGATGAATAATAGGATTTTTTTTTATCACAGAATTTCATTAGCTTTTGATGTTCAGTGTCTTTCAAATGTGTCTCTTGTAAATATACAACATCTATTCTTTCTCTTTTCATTTTTGTCAACATTTTTGTTCGTTTGATTGGGTTCAGTATGCCGTTCACATTGAAGGATGCTACTTATAACACTTCTGATGCCATTGGGTTGGTTGTATTGATCTCACCGTTGACAGAGCCGATGACCAATTACGCGAGAGTCTCCATCTGGGCCGGCGGGGAAGCCGCGTTAGCCTTGTTAGCCTCGTTAGCCTCGCTAGCCTCGTTAGCTTGTGATGCGGGCTCTTTTCCAACGGACCCGTGGGCCGCCAGCTTTGTCTGTTTTGGTCCCGTGGCGCCACCGGACTTGTGTCTTCCTTGTTTACTCATCTCTCATCCTTGTTCTTTGGGATTGGGTGGGTCAAACGATGATTTTAACTTTCCACTGGCCAATTATAATTATGAATTATTTTAATTAAATGCAGTCTTATTTACTGAACTTGACCTGAAGAGCTCTGGTCAAACACATTTGATTTGTCTGTGACTGTAACTATAGTGACACTGAGGGTTTTTATTTGTGTGCATTGTTTTTATGTTTAAAGCAGGTGAAACTATTAGAGCATCGAAACATGTCGGTGTAATCCCTCATTCGTCCAGGAGTGTTCCATTGTAGAAAAATATTCAGTTGTAGTCATCTGGACTCTGTTTTAAAAAAACAAAACGTTTACAAGAGAAGATGCTAAGGAGAATCGCTTGGCCTTTCTTGATTGTTCCACTATCAGAGGAGAAGACGGAAGCTCCAGATAGAAGTATATAGGAAACCTACACACACGGATCAGTACCTGCTCTTTGGCTCTTAACACCCACTTACAAGCGCCACCTGGAGGTGATCAGAACACTACAACACACAGCACAAGAGGTGGCCCACCAGCTCAGAGGGCAAGAGGAAAGAGGAAACACACGTCCGGAATGCTCTCTCAGCCTGTGGATTAACACCGACTTGGGCTCTGAACAAAAGTGAAGAGAAGCCAAAAAGCAGGACAAAAGAGACAAAAGGGAAACAGAACCAAGAAGAAGGGGTGTCTCTATCCCTTATGTCTCGGGACTGTCGGAAAAAAACTGAAAAGAATTTTTAGACAGTACACGAAGTCCCTGTTTATTTCAAACCAGGAACACTGTAGAAAAAGATTCAGTTGTAGTCATCTGGACTCTGTTTTAGAAAAAAAACAAAACGTTTCAAACTCTCATCCAAGAGTCATTCTCAAATTACAGTAGAAACAAGTCTGAGAACTCATTGTTTATATCCCATGACTCCTCTGTGGAAAGCCCTGCCCACAGGGGGCGGGAAGGCTCCTGCTAATGGGCCCATTGAAACTAGGGAATGAAGGACCTACATTGATCTATTGTTTCCGCTGCTCACCTTGGAGTATGCCAGCTAGTTTTCTAGCATCAGAAGATGCCTCGGGCGTCTCCACATGGTTTCAGCAGATCCATTATAACAACGTGGAAGGTTGAATCTTAAACCTCCATGTTCCGATTTAATGAAGGATTCCTCTCTTTTTAACAAAGATGGCCTCCTTAACTCCTCTTTCAAACCATCTTTTTTCCCCCTGGCTGCTCAGAATCTCCACCTCACTGTCTTCAATAGAGTGGTTTGTGGCTTTGAGATGAAGGATGCACGGCGCTCTGGGGGTCCTGAACTCGAGTGTCTTCTGTGCTGATAGAGCCTCTTGTGAAGTGGCTGTTTAGTTCTCCCTATGTGTGCGCTCTTTACAACTTTCTTCACTGCATTGGATAGAATACACTACATTGCTCTGTTTTTGTGTCGGCATCATTGTCCTTAGGGTGAACCAGTTTTTTGTCTTAACGTGTTTCCTGGTTTGAAATAAACAGGGACTTCGTGTTGTCTAAAAATTCGTTGCAGTTTTTCTGGACAGTCCTGAGACATAAGGGGGATAGAGACACCCCTTCTTCTTGGTTCTGTTTCTTCCTTTGTCAAGTTTTTTTTCTCTGCTTTTTGGTTCTCTCACTTTGTTCAGAGCCAAGTCGGGTATCCACTGGTACATGGTCAGTGTGACCTCGAGTACCTGCTCTTTGGCTCTAACCACCCACTACAGCATAAGCTGGGAGTGATCAAGAACACTACAACACACAGCACAAGAGGTGCCCGACCCAAGCTCAGAGGGCAAGAGGGAAAGAGGAAGACACACGTCCGGAATGCTCTCTCAGCCTGTGGATACCCCGACTTGGCGCTCTGAACAAAGTGAAGAGAACCAAAAAGCAGGAAAAAGTAAGTGGGGATGGCGCGATGTGAACTGTATCGCGCATCCCCAATCAAGACGACTTGGACGTTAGGACGTACACAGATTCTCTCTCTGTCTCTGCTGCCTTTTGGAGCCAGCGTCATGTCTCTCCATTTTCCCTTTGTTCATTTTACTTTCAGTCTCTGAAAAGTGTGTACATTTACTTTGTATTGCTTAGAGGCTTCGAACCGACTTTGTTTTCCTGGCCTTTAGACAGTTTTGTGAAACGAAACAGAGTACACCGTGTTTAAATTGACAAGAGTTGCTTTTTTCCTTGTAAAAATTTGTGGACTTCTTCTTACCACTGGATGACACAGGGATTGTATCGTGCAGTCCTTTTTCAGATTCCAAAGCAAATATTGCCGTGCTTGTAGCTCATTCTGAATTTCTTGTTGAAATTTCCAACAGCGTTTACAGGAGTTTGTTTCTCTTCTCACGGACATGTCGCTGGTTCGTCAAATTTGTTGATTAAAACTCGAAAAATGCCTCTTAAAAACCTAATCCTTGGTTGACTTAAAAAAGTCATAACAAAAAATGTTTGGAAGACAAAAACTGATTTAAAAGCAAAATAAATAAGGAAAGCAGCTGAAGCAGGCAGGAGCAAGCAGGGAAGCCTCTGCACTCTTCGGAAGCAGGAAGTAGTAAGTCGGAGTAGGATATAAACCTGAGTTCTCAGACTTGTTTCACAGATTGAGAATGACTCTTGGATGAGAGTTTTGTTTTTCTAAAACAGAGTTCAGATGACTACAACTGAATCTTTTTCTACAATAAGAGCATCACTTCATGCGATTAGCTCCAGGACAAAGAGAGGAGAGAGGAGCAGGAGGAGGGAGAAAAACGAGAGCAGTAGGAGGAGAGAGAGGAGAGAGAGGGTGGAGAGAGAGGGGAGAGAGGAGAGAGGAGAAAGAAGAGGGAGGAGAGGAGGGCAATAATACAGAAAGGAGAGAGCGTAGAGAGAGGAGCAGAAGAAGAGAGGGGAACAGTAGGAGAGAGAGGGGAGACGTGTTTTGTTGTTGACCTGAGCAGCAGGCCTCATTTATAAAGCCCAGTACGCACAAAACGAAGCCCAAAGGTGTGGGCAGAGGTGGGCGGAGGTGGGCAGAGGTGGGCGGTGGGCGGGGGTGGGCACAGTCACATGGGCGACAGACCCTTCACGTGCACCATCGTGCAGGAGCGTGCACCACTCGCTTCACGCACGCAGACCAGTCATGTAATTGAAAGTTTTTCATTTGCTCCTCTGTTCAGATGCCCTCCCTCAGTGTCACAGATCCTTAGTGCTCTCCCTTCTCCGCAGGCTCATGTTAAGACAGATACTGATAGAAGGGAGAAGTCTTGTTTCCATTGACCATCAAATTGCACTTGAGTCCTTGAGGTTTTTGTTTAGTTTTTAATATGCTGCTACAGGCCACGCCCTCAGAGGAGCCGCGCCTTGTGAAGGTTTCTGTTTAAACACTCCTTTGAGGCCTCCACTGTGATTAGTGTTTCCACCTCTTTTTCCGCCTTTACTTGTCAGTCTGTCGCCGCGTCTCACCCTCATGAATATGCAAAATATGTTTCCATAGCCATATATGGTATATTAGGGCGGGGTTCAGGGCGGAAACTCATAAGGAATGGGTGCAGCACAGAAGTAAGGTGGGTTGGGATTTAAGTAGAAAGAAGTATGTACAGGCGTGCTGCGCAGGTTTTTATCTATATCGCCTTTTCTTTTTGCGGTCGTGACATTTTTGCGTTGCGGTTCGCACGCTTTCAAGTACAATTTGACGCACTCTTTTATAAATGAGGCCCCAGGTGCGGAGCAGCCATGTTTGTTAAGCTCTGGTTTAGGTCTGTAGACCAACGCTCATGTGAGTTTTAATATTCGTTTTATGAGTTTATGCGACTAAAGTGTTTCCACCTTTCAAAATTAGTACAGGACACTGGACTATTTGGCGATATTTAATCTGGAGCTGTCTTAGTTCATCAGCTGTTTGTGCTGTAACTCCGTGAATAAGAAGCAGATTGACACGGAATAAAGACTGGCTGAATGTTTGTTGGATGCAGAACTTGCATTCCAAACTGTTCCAAATCAGAGGTCCAAGAGCATGATGTATTGTAGAGTGTGGACATGAGGATTCAGTGTTGGAGTTGACCGTACCTGCTCAGGCCGTATGCCGCGGCCCTGTGAGAGCTCCTCCAGCGCCCCCAGCAGAGCACACACACAGGACACAGAGGAGAAGCAGGCCTCCACACCGCCCTTCACACAGGCCTCGCTCATGCCATCCATCACCCTGAGGAACACAGGAGGAGCAACACATGAAGAACAGAGTCTCACCACACTCACCACCAACATGTGACAGGGGCTCACAGCTTTAGCAGGTCCAGGTGAGACTTCCTTTTGGAAAACGATCTCTTCCTGGTTTCAGGCTCTGCCACACAGGGGCCCGCCAGGTCGAAGAGCCGCTGTGGACTGCCCAGAATCTGCACACACCAGCAAAAGTGAGAATGAGCTGGAATCTGCTGATCTGCTCCTGGCACAGTGCACAGGGAGGAGTCATGACTTCAGAGGGGCCACATGAGAAAGGATTCTCAAAAGGGAAATTCATGTTTTACAGTTGAATGAGCTGGTGTTTAGTCCCGTGTTTAGTCCCGTGTTTAGTCCCGCGTTTAGTCCCGCGTTTAGTGCCGCGTTTAGTGCCGTGTTAAGTCCCGTGTTTAGTCCCGTGTTTAGTGCCGTGTTTAGTGCCTTAGTGCCGGTTTAGTCTCGTGTTTAGTCCCGTGTTTAGTCCCGTGTTAAGTCCGTGTTTTAGCCGTGTTTAGTCTCGTGTGTTAGTCCGTGTTTAGTCCGTGTTAGTCCGTGTTAAGTCCCGTGTTTTAGTCCCGTGTTTAGTCTCGTGTTTAGTCCCGTGTTAGTCCCGTGATTAGTCCCGTGGTTTAGTCCCGTGATTAGTCCCGTGTTTAGTGCCGTGTTTAGTGCCGTGTTTAGTCCCGTGTTTAGTGCGTGTGTTATCTAGTTAGTTCGTTTTAGTCCGTGTTTAGTCCGTGTTAGTCCGTGTTTAGTCATGTGTTTAGTCATGTGTTAGTCATGTGTTTTAGTCCCGTGTTTAGTCCCGTGTTTAGTACCGTGTTTAAGTCATGTGTTTAGTCCCGTGTTTAGTCCCGTGTTTAGTGCCGTGTTTAGTCCGTGTTTAGTCCGTGTTTAGTCCCGTGTTTTAGTGCCGTTTGTTTAGTCCCGTGTTTAGTCCCGTGTTTAGTCCCGTGTTTAGTCCCGTGTTTAGTCATGTGTTTAGTCCGTGTTTAGTCCCGTGTTTAGTCCGTGTTAGCTGTTTGTCATGTGTTAGTCATGTGTTAGTCCGTGTTTAGTCCTGTTTAGTCCGGTGTTTAGTCATGTGTTTAGTCCCGTGTTTAGTCCCGTGTTTAGTGCCGTGTTGTAGTCCGTGTTTGATTTTCCCGTGTTTAGTCATGTGTTTAGTCCCGTGTTTAGTCCCGTGATTAGTCCCGTGTTTAGTCCCGTGTTTAGGTCATGTGTTTAGTCATGTGTTTAGTCATTGTGTTTAGTGCCGTGTTTAGTCCCGTGTTTAGTCCCGTGTGTTTAGTCCGTGTTTTAGTCACGTGTTTAGTGCCGTGTTTAGTCCCGTGTTTAGACATGTGTTTAGTCCGTGTTTAGTGCCGTGTTTAGTCCCGTGTTTAGACATGTGTTTAGTCCCGTGTTTAGTCAGTTGTTTAGTCCCGTGTTTTAGTCCCGTGTTTAGTCCCGTGATTGTCCCGTGTTTAGTCGATGTGTTTAGTCATGTGTTTAGTCATGTGTTTAGTCATGTGTTTAGTCCCGTGTTTAGACATGTGTTAGTCCCGTGTTTAGTGCCGTGTTTAGTACCGTGTTTAGTACCGTGTTTAGACTGTGTGTTTAGTCCCGTGTTTAGTCCGTGTTTAGTGCCGTGTTTAGTCCCGTGTTTAGTCCCTGTTTAGTGCCGTGTTTAGTCCCGTGTTTAGTCCCGTTTAATCCAGTGTTTGGTCCCGTGTTTGGTCCCATGCTTGGTCCTGTGTTTAGACCCGTGTTTAGTTCATGCTTAGTCCGTGTTTAGTCCAGCGTTTGGTCCGCCTTCAGTCCCGTGTTTAGACATGTGTTTAGTCCCGTGTTAGTGTTTAGTCCCGTGTTTAGTCCCGTGTTTAGTCATGTGTTTAGTCCCGTGTTTAGTCCCGTGTTTAGTCATGTGTTTAGTCATGTGTTTAGTGCCGTGTTTAGTCCCGTGATTAGTCCCGTGTTTAGTCCCGTGTTTAGTCATGTGTTTAGTCATGTGTTTAGTGCCGTGTTTAGTCCCGTGTTTAGACATGTGTTTAGTCCCGTGTTTAGTGCCGTGTTTAGTCCCGTGTTTAGTCCCATGTTTAGTGCCGTGTTTAGTCATGTATTTAGTCATGCGTTTAGTCCGTGTTTAGTCCCGTTTAATCCAGTGTTTGGTCCCGTGTTTGGTCCCATGCTTGGTCCTGTGTTTAGACCCGTGTTTAGTCCATGCTTAGTCCGTGTTTAGTCCAGCGTTTGGTCCCGCCTTCAGTCCCGTGTTCAGTCCTGTGTTCAGTCCCGTGTTCAGTCCCGTGTTCAGTCCCGTGTTCAGTCCCGTGTTCAGTCCCGTGTTCAGTCCCGTGTTCAGTCCTGACCTCCTTCATGATGCGGATGGCCTCGGTGCGGTGCTGGGGAGGCGGGTACAGAAGGATCCTGTGGTACAGCGACTGGAGAACAGGCTTCATGGACTCTACGCAGTTCACCAGCCGAACCAGCTCTGCTGCAATGTAACACACGGTGCGCACTACCGGGGCCGTGATGGTGGGGGCGCTAGAGGAGCAGCCTGACCCCCTGCCCTGGTCTAACACACCCCCAGAGGAAGAGTCCAGCTCCAGGCCCACTCCTCAGGGAAGAAAGGGAAAAACAGGGGTTAGCTATGAGAATTAGTCCCTAATTATGCTACTAATGCTAATGCCACCACACAAAGCTCCTCTTCTACTGCTACTTAGTTGTCAGTAGTTCTGTCACTACAATAGACAAGATCTATCTTCATTTTCTGTAACATTCATTCTCTGGAGAATTGGTCAACTCAAGAGTATATCAGTCAATATTGAAAGAACATGCAGTGGACAGAGATTTACAAATGGGAAATCACTGGCATCATGTAAAAGTAGGTGTTTTTGCCTCAGCGCCTAAGGAGTGTCACGTGGTGTGTGACATGACAGACAAACAGAATTTGGCGTTGTCTTCGTACTTGGAGCAGGAAGACGGCAGCGCCATCAGCAGTCTGTCTTCTTCACAACTGTATCCCAGGTATGACTTTATTTAGAATGATAAAAGTGGGGGTAAATAGTTGAAATAGATCATTGGTACCTAAAGTGAGTCTGTCTCTCTCTAGCATCCCCATGTGGCTGTGATGAGAAGTGATGGTTTTATCATTGACAGGATTGCCCATGATGGCCACCAGAGATGGACACAACTGCTTCCTGGAAGGAAACAAAAACGTACATTGATGCATAAGAGCATGTGAGAATAAGCTGGGGAACAATCATGATAAGAATAATGTGTTTATTTTCTCCATAATGGAGCAAGCCTAGCTAAAATCAGTGCATTCACTCGCGAATGAAACAACATTGAGCCCGTTCCTCTCTTACCAGACAAGGTCGGTAAAGCCTCTGGACAGGTGCATTGTGGGAGGGCAGCTGCTGAGCATTGACAAAATGCACTCCAAATAGAGCAGCTGCAGCAGAGGGTTTTCACTGTGTACAAAACAAACACACACGTGAATCATAAAACAAACGCACTCATGTAAATAAGACCAGACAGCACTCTGTCATACATGTATGTACGTTCAGATCTTTACCTGTCCACTGACTCCATCTTCTCACAGAAGACAGTCAGTACTGTGACCACATCCTCACACAGAGCCTGACTGGTGGGCGAGATGTCTGCAACACAACAAAGTGCACTTATTATGTCCACTTAATCACTTCATAAGTGTATTATCATTGTATGTGCAGCTTCACAGACAAGTTTCCGGGTATGGTGCAGACGGACTAGTCGCACTACTAAGCCATGCTGACATTTTAAAATCCCCTTTTCACCAACAAAACGAGGAGCAAGATGATGAGAGAGATGACAAATCAAGGAAAAAACATGGGAGAGAAGGCTTCGGGAGCTTAACCATCAAAGCTGACGGACCGTAACCTGGATGGAAAATAGACCCTCTCACAAGCTAATGAGGCTAAGTTGGATTTGTCTGCAATAAGAAGTGTGTGTAATGTGATTTGAGCATGTGTACTTTGATTTGTGTGTGCATAACTTGATCTGTGCGTGTGTAATTGAAATGGTGTGTGTCTAAAATCATTATGTTGTTACACACAAATCAAGTTGCGTACACACAAATCGAGTTACACACACACAAATCGAGTTACGCACACACAAATCGAGATACGCACACACAAATTAAGTTCCGTATACACAAATCGAGATACACACACAAATTGAGTTACACTCACACAAATTGAGTTACGCACACACAAATCCAGTTACGTACATATGCACAAATTCAGTTACACACGCACAAATCACATTACACACACTTATTATTACAGACAGATCAATTTACAAATGCACAAATCTTTTTGCAACCATAATAGTAATACTAACATGGCTAACATGACCAACGCATCTCCTGAGGGGGCGCCCCACAGACAAGCCCCTTCCCTGGTGCAGTGGAGAGGACACAACTCTACAACAGCTGGCCCTCATGTTAGGCACAACAAAGTTTTTTCAGGTTTCAATGTATATAAAAAGAACAAACAAAAAACACAGAACACAACAGAAACTGACCAGAGAGCAAAAATAAAATAAAATAAAAATAAACGAAACAATCCAAAACAAAATCATAGCATATTTAAATTAAAATAATAGTCGGAATTTTTTTTCATTTGTTTGATGTCCGTTACCATGTCCATCCAATCCTTCATTGTTGGTGGAAATTGTGTCAACCAAAAATGAAGCCGTTTTTCAGGTAACCCCATCCTCCTGCAGAGTTTTAACTCCGATTCGAGGTTTCTTGCCTTGCCATACAAATCTTGAGGTTGTTTTATTCCACTTGTCAAACAGCCGGTTTGGGATGGAAATTAGGAGAGTCTGGAATAGATAGCGAAATCTGGGCAAAATATTCATTTTTATAGTTTCAATCCTTTGATTTAGACTTGAGTATGAGATCAGAGTCCATTTTTCAAGATCTTTCTTTATAGTGGAGAAAATAGGAGTATAGTTTTTCTCTTAAGATTGTTGATAGTTCTTTATGGAGGACCACAACTAAATATTTAAGAGATACCGTTTGCCATGAAAATCTTTCTAAATGACAGAGTAAGAGCCAGTAAGAGAGAATTTTAGCTTGTGTACATTCAGTTTGCATTATCAGGTAATGTTATGTTCAGTCCCATCAATTGAAACACCATAAATTGTTTCTGATTGTCTAACATATTGGGCCAATGGTTCCAAGTTCAAAGCGAACAACAGAGGTGACCAAGCACAGCCCTGCCTCACCCCTCTTTCCCAAGTCAGTGAGTCTGTCATGTGACCGTTAATTTTGATTCTTGATGATGGGCTATTGTAAAGAGCCTCAATAATTGTTATTATTCAATGATCTACTTTAAATTTGGTTTGCACTTTAAATAAATAAGTCCAGCTAACAGAATCAAAAGCCATTTCAGCGTCCAGCTTTGTTTTGCTGTTTTTGTAAATGGTTCATTATGTGTAAGGATCATCTCATGTTATCTTGTGTTTGTAGTTTGTTAATAAATCCGGTCTGATCATTGTATTTGTTCCATTCTTTTGGACATAATTGAGGTGTATAAACAATAGTCCAAATTGGTACGAAGTGGAGGAAGCAATAAGATGACCTGCACCAAGTAAAGAAGAACAGACAGAGTTTCCAAGGGAACAAAGCGAAATGGCCACAGTGAGAGAACAACATTGAACAGTGGGTTATCGAACAGAGAGCAGCAGGTAGAAGCGTATCTACAATCTCTATTCAACTGAGGGCAACAGCGTTAGCACGGGACATGAATATCAATGACTTTTGCGGCTGGCCTTCTTGGTGCTTTCGTTTTATGAAAAGACGTAATCTCCCCATCCGCACTTCGAACTACCGTCTCGCAACTGCCAAAAGATTACCAAGAAAAGATGGCCGTTTTCCGCCCATACTGCAAAAACAAAATCACTGAAAAGAAGATCCGAACAGATCACATCACCAACATGGACGAACTTCCCCTCCCCGTGACTCGCACTGTGGAGAAAACGGGAACCAGAACGGTGTCTATACGCACCACGGGGAACAAGAAATCATTCTTCACTACAACTCGTGTGTCCTGTTGGCCACAGTAAACAGATGAACAAACCCTCCAGCTCAGCTGCCGTTAGAACTCATTTCCACATCCAAGTGTAATGAGTTTGCATTATTCTTTAATGACAAAGTTCAGGGCATTAAAAATGCTATAAATTCTACAATGCAAAAAATAACCCTCAAACCACCTACACACTTAAAGCTGACTCACTTTGCACCTGTAACTGACAAAACTGTCCAGGAGATCATCACCAGTCTGAGTTCATCTACATGCTGCCTCAATGTGTGACCTCCAGATTTCTAAAGTCTGTGCTGAACAGTTTGTTAGCACCACTCACTCAAATAGTTAACATGTCGCTTCAATCTGGAACATTCCCAATTTCTTTTGAAAACTGCGGTCATAAAGCCTCTCCTAAAGAAGAGCAGTCTTGATGAGCCGCAGTACTGAGTCATTACCGGCCCAATCTCTAATCTGCCATTTTGGGGCAAAGTCCCTGAAAAGGTTCTTTACCAACAGCTCACTGATTTCCTCTTAATAACAAACTCATTTGATGTTTTCCAGTCAGGTTTTAGACCTCATCCACAGCACTGAGACTGCTGTTGTTCAAGGTGACAAATGACATCCACCTGAACACTGACGCGGGCAAAGCCTCCAGTCTTAATTCTGTTAGATCTGAGTGCTGCTTTTGACACTGTCGATCATGGGACCTCTTACAGAGACTAGAGGACTGGGTGGGATCACTGGCACTGCCCTAAACTGGTTAAAGTCCTATCTGGAAGACAGGAAATTCTTTGTCGAAATTGGTAACTGTGTCTCAGACCAGATGCCCCTGACCTCTGGGACCCTTTTGTTCAACCTCTACATGCTGCCGTTAGGTCAGTTGATACGCAGCGAGAATGTGTCTATCACAATTATGCAGACGACACTCAGATCTATGTTTCACTGACGGCAGGTGAATATGGACCAGTGAATTCACTCTGTCACTGCATCCAACAGATCAGTGTTGTGGATGCAAAACAACTTTCTCCAGCTGAACTCAGACAAGACTGAAATCATGGTCTTTGGGCCACAGAAACAAAGAGGAAAGCGTTAACTGTCACCTCCAGAGTCTCGCTCTAAAACCTACACATCAAGTTAGAAATCTGGGGGAATATAATGGACTCAGACTAGAATTTTAACAGCCACGTCAAATCAATAACATCAGCAGCTTTTACCATCTAAAAAACATTGCCAAAATCAAAAATCTAGTGTCTAAACCAGACTTGGAGAGACTTATCCATGCGTTTGTCCTCTAGTAGATTAGACTACTGTAACGGCCTGCTCACTGGCCTCTTCAAACGAGCTGTAAAACAGCTGCAGTACATCCAGAACGCTGCTGCTCGGGTCCTGACTAGAACCGAGACGAAGTACGATCACACTTAGTCCCGTGCTCAGGTCTCTGCACCTGCCCCCTGTGGCTCAGAGAAGAGACTTCAAAGCAGCTCTGCTTGTATACAAGTCTCTCCATGGCCTAGCACCACAAAGTACATCTCGGACATGTTAGTGCCATATGAACCATCTCGGACTCTGAGGACCTCAGGGACCGGCCTCCTGCTGGTACCCAGAGTCAGGACTAAACATGGGGAATCTGCGTTTCAGTTAAATACAGCTAAAATCTGGAACAGTCTTCCTGAGGATGTGAGACAGGTTCTACTCTGGCATTGTTCAAATCTAAACTAAAAACTGTTTTGTTTGGCTGTGCATATGACTGAAATAATTTGCTTTGCACTCTTCTCTTTTATGTCTTAAACTGTTTTGTGATTTCTGTCATGTGTAACCCAGGTGGAAAACTCGGTTCTGAACGCTCTCTCTTTCACGTTACGTCATCACGTTGTTGCGCCGTGCGTCAGTCAGTGCGCCACCAATCAGCTTTATATATAGAAGTTAGCTGCGCTAGCCACATGTTGGTCAGGAATACGGGTTGGTGCTACAGGAGCCCACTACCGGGCCCAGATCATCATAATTAGAGTGTGCATTTTGTTAACGTCGAAGCCGGCCAGATCGGATGGCGAGCTAGGAACAGGCGAATTGAGCCAAACTGAACTTTAGGCAGCAAGCCTGAAGCCTCCCTTCGAGCCCGGACACTACCACAAGAATTCTACTCTTCTGTTCTGGTCGGGCCGGTAGGAGGCTCTTGTAGCCACCCTTTACTCTTCCCAAGAACTTGTCTCAATTGCACTGCTGCTTATGGTTACGATACATACACACACATACACTTCCCTTCACTGATCCACATCCTTTGGCTTATTGGACAATTGCAGCCACTACGCGCACTGAGATTCAGCATGACACACGCTGAGGACTTCAGAACTTTTCGACCTGGCTGATTTCATTCATATGAATTACTTTGAACTTCACATTTGCATTTAAAATGTACATATAAAATGTACATATCTCTGAGCTTGTTTTGTAAATAAGTGAATGGCCATTCTTATGTTTGTCTATATGTTTGTGTCTACTCAATATAAGGTACCACAAAACTTAATTACGCTGTCTCCTTACTTACTCTGTTCCGAGAGCCGCATCTAGAATGTTTCTGTACTAGAGTATTTATGCCCTTTAAACGCCACCTCAAGTGACACACATGCTACACATGTCTTTTAATGCTCTTTTTTTTTTTTCCTGTTGTGTGAAGCACTTTGAATTGCCTTGTGTACGAATTGTGCTCTACAAATAAACTTGCCTTGCCTTGCCCTAAAAAATATAAAATTAAAGAAAATATTGTGCAATGATTCAACCATGCCATCTGGAAATCATTTTCAAGTGTTCTAATGTTCCAGACATTTTACAATGTATTGTCCAAATATAAAAAAGTAACACAAGATGTACTGAAAAAACATACAATGAAATAATTTAACTGATTAAAAACAAGTAATGGTTTTGTCTTCCTACCTTTCCTCTGCAGCGGCGGGGCAGTGACCTCATCTCCATCTGCTCCCTGAGGACAACACGAAGGTGTAGGGTTGTCAAAAGTATCAAAAATCAGATACTAAAACTGATCAAGTATTGATACTAAAAGCAACATTTCAACAGGACAAAATTCTGCCGTTTGAGAATGATCTTGAGCTTCATCAGAAGTAGTATAAAAACACAGTGTTAATAAAGATGGTTATCCTTATGCTGGGGGCCTATTTTTCCCTTTTTCCCTAACCCGGAAGCCTTTGTGAAGCTGAGGCTGTAGTTTTGGACTCTGGTGTCTGTTTTACTCTAATTATAAGTAGAAAAAAATTCTGCACACAGGAATTTTTAAAATCCCGCCTAGATTTTCTGAGTAAAGCTGGTGTTGGAGGTCTGATTGACCTCCTGATTGATTTTAGCATTTATTGGGTTTTGACAATTCTCTTTTAAAGCTGAAGGTTAATTAACTAAACATGAGTTTTAGGGACTTGTAATAAAGCCAAAATGTAAAGGCAGAATCCATATAAAAGTCCTCTTCATTTTTCATTTTGTGTAATTTTTTACTTGATGGTTTGGAGTACAAACTGAGCCCGATGCTCCCAGAAGGATTGATTTGACTGAAATAAGAGGGTTAAAGCTTTATTATTATGTACAGCAGATCAAGCAGCTTGAGAGTTTGCTTTTATAAGATGTGGACAATGACCAGTTCATTGTAAGAACTGGAGCCAAGGAGCGGCTGGGGAGCGTTCGGGGGCCCTTCATTAGGAATGGACTTCCCTCCACCTTTTGATCTTTTACATGATCAGGTTTTGGGTTTGGTGCAGGTTTTTAACATGAACCCATTTTTTCTCTCTGTTCTCCTTTCATCTGTTTCCTGTTTTTGTAGTTCTTGTGTTTGTATGTTGTGTTCGACCAGAGAGTTTGGGGACATTCAAAAATTGTTAACGGCAAATTCATACAATCAACCCAATGGAATCTGAAGTTTAACAAGTGGCATCCTTTAATGTTAATGGCATACTGAACCCAATTATGTGATAAAAGATTTTAATCAAAATGAGAGAAGAGAGTTGACTGAGAGGAACAAGAGAAAAAGAAAAGGACAAAGTGACAGAGAGAAGATTGGGGAAAGGGAGAGAGGCATGCTATTTATTCATACAGGGAAAACCCAATGAGAATAGTTCTATTTTTTGTTCTGTGTTTATATTCTAAAAAAAAATGATACAAATTTTAGAAGAAAAAAAGATGGTGGACAAAATGGAATAAAGAAAGAAAGAGTCCAACGTCCCAAGCGTAAGGGGTTAATGTTGTATTGAAAATGTCAGTCTGCTGCCCAGTAGTTGAGTGGTTAAGGCTCCACGTGCTGTAGGCATTTTCTGCATGTCTTCCCCCCTCTCTCATCCCCATTTCAAGATCTTGTGGCCCGTATTGACAGGAAAGTCATACTAAAACTGTCCTGTCTAATAATGCTGAAACTCTGAAACTGTCTAATAAAATGCCAGTCTAATGTCTTTACCGTTGACCTAAAAATTGCATTTTCATTGTGGTATTGAGTATATTGCTTGGTATCAAAATCAAATTTGACATTTAGTATTGTGACAACACAAGTACAGTGTGAGTGTTTTCTACTAAAAGTTAATGATTCCCTATTGGAATGTTAAAAATAGAAAAAGGGGAGGTTGAATATATTTGTATGTAGCTCTTTTAGGCCACTTCCACACGGAAACAAAACGGCGATAGTTTGTAAAACGCTGTCTAGAACTGTGTCTTTAAATGTGTGCATCCACGAAGCCTGAAAACATTGTAATACATATGCCGGTGCCTTGGTGGCGCTGTTGAAAAGTAATGTAATCCAGGTTTAAAATTAACCTACTGAGGTCAAATATGAAAATTGCTATTATTGCGTGTCGGTGAATGCACCTTTTATGATGACGTTTTCTCTGGTGTGAACGAACTGAGCAATCGCGTGTGCCACACAGCGTCTATGCAAAATAGAAGTCCTGTTTGTTCCTCTCCTGTCACAAGTACACAAGTGTACAAGTCTCTCCATGACCTAGCACAAAGTACATCTCGGACATGTTAGTGCCATATGAACCATCTCGGACGCTGAGGACCTCAGGGACCGGCCTCCTGCTAGTGCCCAGAGTCAGGAAACTAAACATGGGGAATCTGCGTTTCAGTTTTATGCAGCTAAAATCTGGAACAGTCTTCCTGAGGATGTGAGACAGGCCGCTACTCTGGCAATGTTCAAATCTAAGATAAAAACTGTTTTGTTCAGCTGTGCATATGACTGAAATGATTTTATTTGCACTCTTCTCTTTTATGTCTTAAACTATTCTGTCATGTCTTAGTGATTTTAATGCATTTTTTCCTGTTGTGTGAAGCTCTTTGAATTGCCTTTGTGTACGAAATGTGCTCTACAAGTAAACTTGCCTACGTCACTGGGAGTTATACTCTACTGGGAGTTATATTCTATTGCTGCTGGGTTTTGTTGTTGAGGAACATTATGTACATTAATGCACTTGAAGTTTTAAATATTTGTTTTCCTCAAATACTATTGCGCTCAAGATTTAATCCTGCACAGTGTAAATATTTTTGATATATGTTGTTTGTTTATTCACTTCTGTACAATATATGGCACCAGCCACTAAAACTCAAATACCCTATGCCTTATTATTATTTCTGTTCTCCTCCCAGTGAGCCGTTTCTAAATCTTCTGGTCAAGCCCTATAACTCCAAACTCAATTCCCCTCTTCCTTAGTGGCATATCCCACTTATATGCTACAGTAACACAAAGACAATGCTTTCTGAAAACTGCACGTGGGTTGCACACACACAAAACAAACATGGAGGCTTCAAGTGAAACCGATAATTGAATAGATCCATGATGCAAACGCTTACAGAACGAGTGGTTAGAGGAAAAGTGTGCAGTGTGTAAGAAACGCTGTATGCCGCAAGTATTGTTGTTGGAGTTTGCGCATGCATTGTTAAGGAGAGGCGGGGCCAATGGCGCAACCTTCACAACAAAGTTATGTATACGGCCTAACAGCGGAGACGCCAAACCGCCATTTTGAGATCTTGTGGACCTGGTTTCAAAAAAGTCTGTTTTAGACTCTGAAACAGCCACTCCATGTGGATAATACGTGTTTTAGACTAAATATCTTTGCGGATTTGCCTGAGTTTAGCTTCGTGTGGACGGGGCCTCAAAGCCTTTTTAAAAAACACATAAAAAAAACAACTATGCCTCACAATGAATGAGTGCCCAGAGCTCTTTTGAGGGTTCAAAAAAATCAGCACATTGTAGAAAGCATTTCTTAATAACCCAGGCTTCCACTTTATACACTTGAATGTACTGAGCATGTTGTTTTCCCTCTGAGCTTAGTTTAATAAGAGCTAAAGGTACCATCACCTGCAAAGTTCACTTTCTCTTTAAGGCGAGACACTACAGCAAAACATTTTGTTTTCTTTCACCTGGAAACAACAAAATTGTCCAAGCTGTATATTTATTCTTTCATTGAATCCACTTCATTCTTAGATTTCTCTGAAACATTATATTTTCAAAGGCCGTTTCTCCAAATACAATTTTCTCCAACAGGGGCATAAAGATCAGCCCTTAAAGTAGCTCCAACACACACCAAACGTTACACTCTTGGACTCAACTAGATTCTGAAGGATTCCTTGCCATCTCATTTCCAAGCCTGAATGATGACATGTTTAACTCTTCGTCGCCATAGTACACATGTGTCTGTGCGTACCTCCTGCCTGTGGCGCAGCTGCAGGGCCAGGTCTCCCAGGATCTGGCTCAGTGTGGCTCTGACCGCTGTGTTGATGCTTCTCTGGTGACCGCTGGCCTCGTACGTCTCCATGCACACCTACACACACGATCATGCACAGAAAGTGCAAAAGTTTGGTGAGAGTTTAGAGGGGGTCTGGAGGGAGGTTCCTGGGGGTCAGACATTTTTTGTCTTTTTAGAAAAAAAATCTTTATTGGGCCAAACAACTGAGATGAAGAGAGCAAGGTTAGAGACATTCAGCAAACAGTCGTAGACCTGTCAAACCCACAGTATGTGCAAAGCCTTAAACCATTACTGCTCGGACTTCTTTAGAAGGTGTTTAGGTCCCCTGAGTGCAAACGAGACCCTGCAGCGAGCATGATTTCCTGTGTCAGGTGGATGTGATATCACATGATAACACTTTGAACCCTGTAAGTCTGGTGAAGGAAATGTTGAACTAGCTTTGTGAATGAGTGAGATGTGAGTGAAGGCTGAATGAAAGTCTTGGTGTCGAGCATTTCTCCCTCTGAACAGTTTCTGGATTGCCCCAGACCTGAAGTTGTCTACCACTGCTGTAACAAATTGTAAAAAAAAAAAAGTGAAGTGAACCTCTGCTTTTGAGCCATCCTTTAACCAGTGTCTATAGGAGCCTACAGTAGATGACAGAGTGAGGAGCCGGGGACCCACCTCCAGACCTTTAACTGCATTGTTAATCAGTCTGGACTTAAACGACACATTCCTCAATATATAACTGTATAATGCAGAGGCGTTGCTCGGACTAGGAGATACGGGTCTCAGCCCAGGCCGATAAACTAATTTTTTTTAACACATGCAAAGGTAGATTTGGGGATCCTCCTCCAGGAATATTTGAAAAGGGCAAACTTTCCTGCATTCTGGTGAATTCTAAGAGCTCTGGGGCAGCCCAAGTGTGTGGGTATTTTTAATAAACAAAGGTGGCACATAAAGGCCTGATATTTTTCTATATTCTAACTAATAACTGAGGTCTAAAATGATATTTTACGAATGCTGCTGGTGAAAGGTGCTGTAGTATAGTTTGAGAGTTAAGATGAAGTTAATTAGAGCCTAATGTATAAGTCTGCACCAGTTCTATCTTTATAAGCAACATAAGCAATTCATATGCAGAAATAGAACGCACTAGAAAAGAATAAAATCAATGGACCTACTTATTTGTATGTATTATTTTTATCTTTTGCTTTAACTCATTGACCTCTAATCATTTTAATCAGTTGAATCCTCTTATTGTAATTGCAGAGGTGACATCTGTAGATTTACTATTTTACCAGGCCAATGCCCATTCACTTGGTTGCCTGATGTGGTTTTATTTGATTTGTTTTTAGATTTTTATTGTAGTGTGAGAGCTGGGAAAGAAGGCCTTTCCACTCAGGTCCTTTTGCTTGGAATATGCTGCAGAAAGACTGGAAACTCAGGTCTTGTCATTAAATGCCTTCAAATTCAAGTTTATAGCATTTTTTTCTCCCACTTCCCTGACGGGAGTGGAGCAGGCACATCGATGACCTGTGGATCCAGATGCTCCTCAACTGCTGGAGAAACGGTCTGCCTGGAGAAACGGTCTGCCTGGAGAAACGGTCTCTACTCCATATGAACGGTTCTTCATCGGCCTCGAAGAATTGGTTCTCCTCTTGAGTGGGTCCAGCTCCACCGTGTATCTGCAAATTGAGGCGCGTCCTCCTGTCCGTCCGAGGGAGTCGGATCTCTCCTTCACTGTGGAACTCCTACAGGTTTCTACTTTTTCCCCAAAGAGGT
>BJKM01001426.1:0-40672 GCA_015082035.1 Chaenogobius annularis | reverse complement strand
CATCTGAGATTGCTGTATGCAAATGCCAAGCTCACACAAACCGAGATGACCAAATCTCACATGGTAAGAGCAGAGCAGACTCCGCAGCGAAGGCCGCGTTTATCTCTGCAGGCCAAAACAAAATGAATGTTTTGTGTCTCATAACACTTCTCTTGCAGAGTCCTTATCAGCCATGCAGGAGTTTGCCACGTCAGAGGAAATCTCTGTGTGGACTAAGGCTGGGGCTGTGAAGTGTGATGGCACATGGCTTGGACCTAATAACAAACCTTGCTTACCTAAACATTTTTTTAGGCAGATGGCGTTGATCTCACATGGCCGTGACCATGCATCAAAAGGGGGGATGGTGACTGCTGTGGGACAAAATTGGTTCACAAAAGGTTTTTCAATTTATGCCCAAAAGTTTTGTCAATCTTGTGCTATTTGTTTAAACAACAATCCAGGTAGAGCAAAACAAGTCCCACAGGCAGCGCACCCACCACCACAAAGGCCGTTTGGGCACATGCAGATGGATTTCATTGAACTAACTCCATGCGAGGGCAAGAAATTCTGTCTGGTGTTTGTTGATGTTTGTCCCGGTCTGTGGAAGCTTTTCCATCTAAACATGCTTCTAGCAACGCAGTGGATCAAAGCTCTGATCACAGAGATTGTGCCACGCTGGGCATTCCTGAAAAGATTTCTAGTGACAATGGCAGCCATTTTGTAGCTAAGGTGGTGGAGGAGGTGGTCAATTTCTGGGCATTGATCTAAGTAAACATACCTCTTATCATCCTGAAGTCATCAGGGTCTCGTTCGAAAGGAGTAACGGGACGATCAAAACAAAACTGACTAAAATCTGTGAGCAAACAGGACTCTCGTGGGTCAAGGCGCTTCCACTTGCACTCATGTACATGCGTATGCGAGTACAAGCAAGATGTAAAATGAGTCCATTTGAAATTCTGTTTGCTCGCCCACCTAATATAGGCCTGAGCCCACCTCCACCACGAGATCTATCCAATTCTTCCCTTTGTGATGATTCAATGTTAGCTTATTGTAAAGAATTGGATGCACTGTTGTCCTCTATTTCTGCGCAGGTAAAAAACCGCTCTCCCGAAGGCAGCTGAAGCTGTACTTCATAACTTCAAACCAGGAGACTGGGGTCCTGGTCCGAGAGCCAAGACGTAAGCACTGGAGGTCCAAACGCTGGTTAGGTCCATTCCAAGTTCTTTCTCATCACGGACACCGCAGTGAAAGTAGCCGAACGCGGTACTTGGGTTCACGCATCACACTGTCTAGCAGTCTTCAGCTCACCTTCGGAGCTCAACAACAACAACACGGCTGTCTGTCCACCCGTGGGTCAGACACAAGGGTCCGGCTGCAACTCCAACCTCGACCACTGAGGACGTCATGGGACCTTTGAATTGCAACGAACTCAAGCGCGTGAGAGCAGGGGTCAGAGCAGGTCATAAAGCTCCAGAGCCCACTGATCGGGTGCTCCGAGCACGTGGCACTCTGCCAAAACCCAGCGCAGTTTGAAGCTCTGCATCGTTTGGTAATCGCATCTACACAACACGATCTTCGTTGTCTTCATGGCTCCTAAAGCACATCCATGTGCTCTTCAGGAGGAGAAGAGCTCTAACTAACTGATCAACATGAGGGTCAACATCCGGTCACTGAATTGTAGAAAATTGATGTATGCCTTGTTGATGTCAGTAGCTCTAGCTTTGTTAATCATGTGGTTCATTGCTCCGCCCAGCTTGATATATCACAACAGAGAACAAAGGTTCAACCGTAACACTCGTACACTGCATAATGACAATACACAGATTGGGTCTCTTACACTTATTCATAACCATTCCACTGTCTATACTCTAAATTACTGGTATCGATATGCTAAATATATAGCCGATAGCCACAAACGGAAAGATTGTTATGTGTGTACACATATGCCCATAGCAATGGCGTCGCCCCACGTGTTGCCTCTCCCTGTACCTGATTTTACCTAAAACTCTAATCTCTTTGGATAATCCTAAACTCCTGAGTAAGATAGTTTGGTCTGTGTGGAAAGTAATGATTCCTCTTGTACTACGCAAGACTACAAGGCGACCTGAAAATGAACATTAGACCTCCTGAGAATCTAGAACTGGGACCACTCTTTGGACCAGTGCATATTCAACCTGGTTCTAAATTTGCATGTTTCACACAGAATATTATATCACCCTTGTCCACCGGAACAGAATCTGAACTTAAACCACTGCATGTAGGATGAATCCCTAATATATATTGTTCTGCAGTACATGTCCCGTGCACCCCTCTGAGGGAGGGTATTCATTTGAATACATCTCAGGCGGGTCCTGGCACCACATGTGCACCTTACTACACCGTACCAGACATTTTAGGGACCGTTCCAATAGAGGATTACATGTTTCTCTGTGGATATTACATGTATGAATGTCTTCCAGCTGGATGGGTGGGCCGCTGCGCTGCTGTTATCCCGTCGGATCATTCATACATAATATCTGGGGTACCACACCTCACACACAGAGCTCAGCGGGATCTGGCACCTCATGACTCTGTTTGGGGGTCTGACGTGCCAGATGACCATAAGATTTGGACCACGGGGGAAAAAATGTTATTGGCATTATTCCCAGGTGTAGGTGTGGAAACTGATGTTGCACGTAGAACCTCTTGGCTATAGATTTACATAATTTATCAACACAACACTTGCCACTATTGAGGCACAGAGAGAAGAGATGCACGCACTCCGCGCAGTCGCACTTCAAAATCGTATTGTGCTTGATAAAATCACTGGAGCTGCTGGGGGGGTGTGCACTTTACTCAAGGGGAGCAGTTGTACTTATATTCCCGCTAATGATGAGGATGGAGGAGAGCGATCCAACATGGACTCGCAAATTTGACTAAACTTCGTGACCTCATGGAGTCAGAAACTGTCACAGCTACTCATTCTTCTTCAGTGTTGGGATGGTTTCTTACTTCCTGGCGTGACGTGCTTATACATTTTGGAATTATTGTTGTTGTAATCTTGATTGTGTTCTCCTGTGTTCTCCCGTGTTTATTCAAAGTCATCGGTAAGATGGTTTCTGCTCAATATGTGTCTGTTCAGGTGACAGGGCCAGATAACGACGCTTTCAAGCAGGACACGGGTTACATTAGTGATTCAGACGATGATTCAATCATCAGGGGAATGAAGTAGTTTAACTGTTTAAACAGAATTTACTGATTAAAGGGGGGAGATAATGATGTTTTAAAAAATCCTAGATTATTACATTTTTATCATTACTATTTTTATTATTACATTTTTTATTATTACTATTTTTATTATTACTTTTCTTATTATCACTATTTTTATCATTACTTTTTTATTATTAATTTTTATTATTACATTTTTATTATTACATTATTATTACATATTACTTACTTTTTACTTATGATTATCATTACATTTGTATCATTACTTGTTACATTTATATTATGCTTATTATGCTAAATGCTAAATGCTAATTCTATGCTAATTTTGCGGTAATGTGAGGATGAGATACTCAGTGGTCCAAAGGACCAGAGCAAAATGGAATGTATACCCCGTACATTTGTGGTTCAAGGTTTCTCCTCTGAAAGGTTTTGCTTCAGCTAATTTTTGAAGTTATTAATTGACTGATGATGATAATTTTTTTGTTAATGTGATTTATAATAAAACAGGGTTTCATAATTATCAGAAGAGGGGATTGTAATGGAAAAATGTCTTTCTATCAAGGTTGCAAATGTCATGTCTACGCATCATATAATATTATCTTAGCTCCGGCCCAAGTCGTGGGTCAAAACCTTGAGGGGTGTTTTCATTTTGACTAGAGCTGATTTGATTGTGACAATGTGCGTACGTGTCAATGTATGTGAGTGTCTATAAAAGGATGTTTACTGTCATTGTTCTGGAGTCAGGAAGGGAGAGATGATCTTGTCAGGGAAAGTGTTTTATTTACTGTGCACGAGTAAATAAAGATCGAACTATTGAGAACGACAAACTCTGTTTACCTCCTCTATTTCTTGGTACTTTTCCACAGAAATGCCACAACACTATGCAGCGTTGAGTGCGATCCCTACCACAACCGTCACATAAACCAATGAGCTGATATATACTGTACCTCAGCAGCAGTGATCGTAGAGATGCTTGGCAATAAGAGCAACCATGGGAGCCATGAGAAACAATACACACCATAGAAACAAAGGTTAAAGGCTAAAATCAAGCAAGCACGGAGAGAAGTGAGCCAACTGACAGAGGCTGAGAGAAGTGCAATGAACACACGAGTACCCAAGAAGTACAACCAGATGCCCATACCTGAAGCACTAGAAACTGCCAAACAAAGGCTCCAAGCCTTAGCCAGCGCCCTAAAGCAGTACTAAAGAGACTATGAAGCTAGACCAAATAACCGGCTGTTCGCAACTCAACCAGCGAAAGTGTACGCTCAATGGCGGGGTAATAACAGCAGAATAGACGCACCAACGCTGGAAACTGAAAAGTCCTGGAAAAGTATATGGGGAAAAAGAGACGACACAAAACAGCGATGCACAGTGGCTGGTGGATCAAAGAACAAACCACAGCAACCTCCCTGAAGAACAGAACCCAGTTACCATCTCAGTGGCAGACCTAAAAAAAAAAAAAAAGAGTCTGTACGCTAAGAGCGAGCGAACATCGACTCACGACCAGGATCTACAGCGCTGACATTGGATGTAATTCGGACTTGAGAAGTGTAGTCGGATTGTGACGGAGGTAAGACATTGAGGATGGTTACAAGTACCATATGACAAAACCCTACATGGGATCTACCACTGGAACATCACTGAAGTGGCTGATATCAAGAAATCCTACCAATGGCTAGAGCGGGCTGGTCTGAAGGACAGCACAGAGGCACTCATCATGGCTGCACAGGAACAGGCACTGAGGACCAGAGCAATAGAGGCCCAGATCTACCACACCAGACAAGACTCAAGGTGTAGGCTGTGCAAAGGGGCCCCTGAGACAATCCAGCACATTACTGCAGATGCTGGCAGGGAAAGCATACATGGAGCGCCAGAACCAAGTGGCTGGCAGAGTATACAGGAACATCTGTGCGGAGTATGGACTGGAAACCCTAATGTCAAAGTGGGAAACACCCCCAAAGGTGGTAGAGAACGACCGAGCCAAGATCCAGTGAAACTTCCAGATACAGACTGACAGAATGGCAATAGCAAACCCCCCAGACATTGTGGTAGTGGATAAACAGCAGAGGAAAGCCGTTTTGGTTGACGTGGCAATACCAAGTGATGGCAACATCAGGAAAAAGGAACGTGAGAAACTGGAGAAATTTCAAGGACTCAGAGAAGAGCTGGAGAAGGCAAAAGTGGTGCCTGTGGTCTTCGGAGTGCAAGTGCGCATGCGCACGCACTTCAACAACGCCTGGGCATCGGAAGTGATTGTAATCTCCAAGTTCTGCTCTCCTGATCTGGAATATCTTTTCATTAACTGCAAACCATTCTACTCTCAACGTACCAATCATTCTGGCTGTTGTTTACATCCCACAGAGCGCAAGTGTGCACGTGGCACAGCGCGCGCGCTCACGGACCAGATTCTGAGTGTGGAGCGGACCTTCCCGGACTCCTTGTGTATTATCCGGGGTGATTTTAACAAGGGGAATCTCAACCACAAACTACCAAAGTACAGACAGTTTATTAAAGAGCAGAACACGCTGGATCACTGTTACACAACAGTCAGTAACGCCTTCCGCGCCGTGGCTGGCGCTGCTCTCGGTTTTTCAGATCACGCCATGGTTCACCTGATCCCCACGTACAGGCAGAGGCTGAAGCTCTCCAAACCTGCAGTGAGGAAATCTAAGAAGTGGACCAATGAGGCAGTGCAGGAGCTACGTGCGTGTTTGGACATCACAGACTGGGAGGTTTTCAGAGCTGCCACAGAGAGTTTGATGAGGACACGGACACTGTGACGTCATACATTCTGTGAGGACAGCATCACACCAACACACACCAAAGTCACTTTCAACAATGACAAACCCTGGTTCACTCCAAAACTCTGACAGTTAAGGCAGCAGAAGGAGTCAGCGCACAGGGCTGGAGACAGAGGGCCCTACAAAGATGCAAAGTATGGATTTAGCAAAGAGGTTTCTTGAGCGAGGTCACAGTACAATACGCGTCTGAAGCAGCAGTTCTCTGACAACAACCCCGCCTCCGTGTGGAGGGGGCTCCGGCTTCTCACCAACCACAAGCCCCGAGCCCCCCCTGCTGCAGACAATCGAAAAACTGGCTGAGCAACTTAACACCTTCTACTCCAGGTTTGATGTGACCAGCCCCTCCCCCACAGTGGCCACCTCCGCCATCCCAAACCTGGTCCCCCCCACCTCCCCCACCATTCTCTCAGTTCAGGAACAGGATGTTAACAGGCTATTTTAGAAATCCAACCCCTGAAAAGCGGCTGGACCAGACGGCGTCTCTCCCGCCACATTAAGACACTGCGCAGGAGAGTTAACCCCCGTCTTCACAGACATTTTTTAACACCTCTCTGGAGTCATGCCATGTCCCAGCCTGCTTCAAGTCGTCCATCATTGTCCCTGTCCCCAAGAAGCCCCGGATCACTGGACTTAATGACTACAGGCCAGTGGTCCTGACGTGTGTAGTAATGAAGTCATTTGAACGCTTGGTCTTGTACAACCTCAAGTCCCTCACCTCCTCCCTGCTGGACCCCCTGCAGTTCGCCTACAGAGCCAACAGGTCTGTACCATCAACCTGGCACTCCACTTCATCCTGCAGCATCTGGACTCCCCGGGAACCTACGCCAGGATCCTGTTTGTGGACTTCAGCTCTGCATTCAACACCATCCTCCCTGCTCTGCTCCAGGACAAGCTCTCCCAGATCAACGTGCCTGACTCCACCTGCCGGTGGATCACTGACTTCCTGACGAATCGGAGCCAGTGCATGCGGCTGGGGAAGAATGTCTCAGACACTCGGACTATCACCACAGGAGCTCCACAGGGCTGTGTACTTTCTCCTCTGCTCTTCTCCCTGTACACAAACTGCTGCACCTCCAGCCACGACTCCGTAAAACTGATCAAGTTTGCGGACGACACCACCCTCATCGGGCTCATCTCGGACGGGGATGAGTCTGTCTACAGGAGGGAGGTGGACCGGCTGGTGTCCTGATGCAGCGGTAACAACCTGGAGTTCAACGCCCAGAAGACAGTGGAGATGATCGTGGACTTCAGGAAAGTCACAGCCCCCCCTCATCATGACAGACTCCCCCATCACCACCGTGGACTCCTTCTGCTTCCTCGGCACCACCATCACTCAGGATCTCAAGTGGGAGCCCTCCATCAGCTCCCTCATCAAGAAGGCCCAGCAGAGGATGTATTTCCTGCGGCAGCTGAGGAAAGCCAAGCTTCAATGCAGATGATGGTGCAGTTCTACACAGCCATCATTGAGTCCATCCTCACCTCCTCCATCACCGTGTGGTACGTTGGAGCCACAGCCAGGGACAAATAGAGACTACAGCGCCCTCTGCTGGAGCCACAGCCAGGGACAAACAGAGACTACAGCGCATTGTGCGTTCTGCTGAGAAGGTGGCTGCAGACTTCCATCTCTGCAGGACCTGTACGTCTCCAGGGCTCTGGGACGAGCAGGTCGGATCACAGCTGACCCTTCTCACCCTGGACATGGTCTATTTGAACCACTCCCCTCAGGCAGGAGGCTACGGTCCATCCGGGCCAGAACCTCCCGCCACAAGAATAGTTTCTTTCCCTCTGCCGTTGGACTCATGAACACTTCTAAACACCTGCCACTTTAACTACAACTATTCATCACTCACTTTCTGCACCACAACTGTAAATATAACTGTAATTCTCGTGTACATAGCAATGCCTATTTTTATTTTTATTTTATACTATAGTAATTTTAAATTGTTTCTTAATGCATGCCCTTTTGTTTGAATATATGTTGTTTTATTATTGCTCAGTGTTTTATGTTGCATCTTAATGCCGAGATAAGTTCCTCTGTTTGTGAGTTTTGTTCATTGACAATGGCAATAAACCCTTTCTGATTCTGATTTCTGAAGTCAGGAAGAGAAAGGTAAAACGCACACGCTCGGAACACTGGGGGAAGCAGAGGTGCTCCTGAGGAAGATCCAAAACACAGAAAACTGAACAGTACGAGAGATGGAGCCACCAGTGTGGGGTATGTGAGCTCGGGTTGCATGATATTGGATGACTTCCTGGCAATTACAGTTTTCCAAAAATGGATCCTGAGTATAATGAGCACTTTGACATGGTGTTACAAAAAAATTCTTACAACAGAATTCTTTCCAAACATGTGACTATGTGGTCCTCCATTGTGAAGTGCATATATTTTCCCATCCTTTCGCCATCAAACAATATTACCCTCTTTCCCATTTAATTTTAAAATAGACTATAGTAGGAGGATGTAAATCAGGAACAGAAGTGGACCTAAGACATTGGGGTACTCAGTAGCATCACTGAGATAGTGATGGGATGTGCTTCTTTTTTGTTTTTTAAATAATGTGTCTTCCTCCCAGGTAAATGTTAGGACACAGATTCAGCGGAATTAGTGCAATAATATACGAGAACCACTGGATAACACTGAAATTTCCCAATTGTGGGACGAATAATGGTTCTCTTATCTTATCAATGTGTGCGAGTACTGTGACAAACCTTCTGATTGGTCGGTGAGTGGTGTGTGTCCCTCTGACAGGGTGAAGGCACCCTCTGTCCAGCTCAGGTCTGAAGGGTCAGTGTCTGACACACACAGCTCCTTACACACTGCTGAGTCCAGCTGGAGGAAACACATGAGTATGATCAGCAAGAGTCCTGCTGTATCTGCTTCTACAACAGTTACGTCCTGGTTTAATTATCCTCAATTAACCAAGACATCACAGCAAGCTGATTGGTAATAGATCAGAATCAGAAAGGTTTATTGCCATTGTCAATGAACAACATAGGAACTTGTCTCGGCGTGAAAGTGCAACACAAAACACTTGAGCAATAATAAAACAACATATATTCAATCAAACAAAAGGGCATGCATTAAGGGACAATTTAAAATTACTATAGTATAAAATAAAAATAAAAATAGGCATTGCTATGTACACAAGTTTACAGTTAAGTTTAAAGTTGTAGTGCAGAAAGTGACAGTGCAGTGAGTGATGAATAGTTGCAGTTAAAGTGACAGGTTTAGAAGTGTTCATGAGTCCAACGGCAGAGGGAAAGAAACTATTCGTGTGGCGGGAGGTTCTGGCCCGGATGGACCGTAGCCTCCTGCCTGAGGGGAGTGGTTCAAATAGACCATGTCCAGGGTGAGAAGGGTCAGCTGTGATCCGACCTGCTTGTCCCAGAGCCCTGGAGACGTACAGGTCCTGTAGAGATGGAAGTCTGCAGCCACCTTCTCAGCAGAACGCACAATGCGCTGTAGTCTCTGTTTGTCCCTGGCTGTGGCTCCAGCGTACCACACAGTGATGGAGGAGGTGAGGATGGACTCAATGATGGCCGTGTAAAACTGCACCATCATCTGCGCTGGCAGCTTGGCTTTCCTCAGCTGCCGCAGAAAGTACATCCTCTGCTGGGCCTTCTTGATGAGGGAGCTGATGGAGGGCTCCCACTTGAGGTCCTGGGTGATGGTGGTGCCCAGGAAGCGGAAGGAGTCCACGGTGGTGATGGGGGAGTCTGTCATGATGAGGGGGGGCTGGGGGGCTGTGGCTTTCCTGAAGTCCACGATCATCTCCACTGTCTTCTGGGCGTTGAACTCCAGATTGTTACCGCTGCACCAGGACACCAGCCGGTCCACCTCCCTCCTGTAGACGGACTCATCCCCGGTCCGAGATGAGCCCGATGAGGGTGGTGTCGTCCGCAAACTTGATCAGTTTTACGGAGTCGTGGCTGGAGGTGCAGCAGTTTGTGTACAGGGAGAAGAGCAGAGGAGAAAGTACACAGCCCTGTGGAGCTCCTGTGCTGATTGTCTCAGACACTTGGACATTCTTCCCCAGCCGCACCGCACTGCCTCGATCCATCAGGAAGTCAGTGATCCACCTGCAGGTGGAGTCAGGCACGTTGAGCTGGTAGAGCTTGTCCTGGAGCAGAGCAGGGAGGATGGTGTTGAAAGCAGAGCTGAAGTCCACAAACAGGATCCTGGCGTAGGTTCTCGGTGAGTCTAGATGCTGCAGAATGGAGTGCCAGGTTGATGGCGTCGTCTCCGGACCTGTTGGCTCTGTAGGCAAACTGCAGGGGGTCCAGCAGGGAGGAGGTGAAGGACTTGAGGTGGGGCAAGACCAGGCGTTCAAATGACTTCATGACTACAGACGTCAGCGCTACTGGCCTGTAGTCACTAAGTCCAGTGATCCGGGGCTTCTTGGGGACAGGGACAATGATGGGAGACTTGAAGCAGGCTGGGACATGGCATGACCCCAGGGAGGTGTTAAAAATGTCTGTGAAGACGGGGGTTAACTCTCCTGCGCAGTGTCTTAATGTAGCGGCAGAGACGCCGTCTGGTCCAGCCGCTTTTCAGGGATTGGATTTCTAAAATAGCCTGTTAACATCCTGTTCCTGAACTGAGAGAGTGTTGGGGGAGGTGAGGGGGACCAGGTTTGGGTTGGCGGAAGTGGCCACCGTGGGGGACGGGGTGGTCACATCAAACCTGGAGTAGAAGGTGTTAAGTTGCTCAGCCAGTTTTGGATTGTCTGCAGCAGGGGGGGCTCGGGGCTTGTGGTTGGTGAGAAGCCGGAGCCCCTCCATACAGAGGTGGGGTTGTTGTCAGAGAACTGCTGCTTCAGACGCGTATTGTACTGTGATCTCGCTCGACAAACCTCTTTGCTAAATCCATACTTTACATCTTTGTAGCGCCCTCTGTCTCCAGCCCTGTGCGCTGCCTCCTTCTGCTGCCTTAACTGCCTCAGTTTGGGAGTGAACCAGGGTTTGTCATTGTTGAAAGTGACTTTGGTGTGTGTTGGTATGATGCTGTCCTCACAGAATCGAATGTATATAACGTCACAGTGTCTGTGTCCTCATCCAAACCATCTGTGGCAGCTCTGAAGACCTCTCAGTCTGTGATGTCCAAACACGCACGTAGCTCCTCCACTGCCTCATTGGTCCACTTCTTAGATTTCTTCAATGTAGGTTTGGAGAGCTTCAGCCTCTGCCTGTACGTGGGGATCAGGTGAACCATGGCGTGATCTGAAAAACCGAGAGCGAGCCACGGAGTTCACGGTCACATCAGAAGACCAGGCGTTGTTGATGTAAAAACAGACTCCTCCGCCGCGTGTTTAACCCCCGGAGAGACCTTTATGACGATCCGCACGAAAAGGCTAAACCCTCGATCTGCACGGCGCCGTCCGGGAACGGCTCGCTGAGCCACGTCTCCGTGAAAACAGGAGATGAAGGAAAGTCTCTGTTTCGTCTCATCAGCAGCGCCAGTTCGTCCATTTTGTTGGAGAGTGAGCGAACGTTGGAGAGGAAAATCCCAGGTAAGGGGGTCCGTGTACCGCGTCTCCTGAGCCGTACGAGGACCCCGGCACGTTTACCTCGCCTGCGGCGTCTCACTCTTTTAGCCAAAAGATGGGCTAATTCAGCAGCAGAAGCTAAAAAAACTGGAACTAGGTCCGTAGGAGTTGTGGTTCGGAAGGACAAGAGCTCTTCACGGTGTAAGAGCTCTTCACAGGTGTAAGAGCACGCAGACACACAATTTACGAACATAAACAGACAAAACAAAGAGCACCTAAAGGCCAGGGCATCCGTCTGCGGCCCATCTTGGAATCAAACAGACCAAAACAAAAAAATTATAATTTCTAACCAAATGCTGATTTGATCTTGTACTAAATCAAATAATAACTTATGATTTGAGCCCACCTGTTTAGCAAAACAATGCTAGCACAAGTTACAAGCACAGTTAAAAGGGTTAGTTCTCTTTGTCGCTCGCTTAAGCTAAGGAGCTACACACAAAATAAGATGCTTGGTTAAGAGAGAATGCAGACTAAGGCCAAAACAAAAATATTCAATGCATCCGTCTCTTTTTCTATATTTTGTGTTTAGTTATTTTACAGCCTTATTCCAAAATGTATTTATTTAATTTATTTCAGGGTTTTTAATTTGTCTACAAACAATACCCCATGACGACAGCATGAAAGAAGGCATTTTGAAGAAATGTATTAAAAATAAACTATACAAGCACTTATCCATACTTTGCTCAGTACTTTATTGAAGCTCCTTTGGCACTATTTAAAGCCTTAAGTCTTTTTGAGTTTAATGCTACAAATCTATACACCTATTTATGGGCTTTGCACACATATTTATGGGCAGTTTCTCCCATTCTTCTTTGCAGAACCTCTCAAGCTCTCATCAGGTTTGGTTGGTGAGTATACTGTTCTCAGCCATTTTTCAGATGTTTCAGTTGTGGTTCAAGTCTGGGTTATATACACACACATTATGTAATGTATATATATATATATATATATATATATATATATATATATATATATATATATATATATATATATATATATATTATATATATATATATATATATATATATATATATATATGTATGTATATATATATATATATATATATATATATAAATAATGGAGGGGCTAAAAATAACTGTCTCCATGCAAGGTCTCACCTCATGGGGATCAATGACCTGATGAGGGCTGGGACCACAATTTCAAATGTAAGACACTACACCATCATGGTTTAAAATGATGCATTGCACACGGTTCCCCTGCTTAAGTCAGCACATCCAGGCCCGTCTGAAGCTTGCCAATGACAATCTGGATGATCCAGAGGAGTCATGGGAGAAAGTCATGTGGTCAGATGAGATCAAAATAGAACATTTTGGTATAAACTCCACTCGCCGTGTTTGGAGGAAAAAGAAGGATGAGTACCATCCCAAGAACACCATCCCTCCTGTGAAGCATGGGGATGGACACATTATGTTTTGGGGGGTCAGGACAGGATGACGGCACTGTATTAAGGAGAGAATGAATGGGGGCATGTATTGGGGCAACAATCTCCTTCCCTCAGTCAGAGCATTGAAGATGGGTCGTGGCTGGGTGTTCCAACATGACAATGACCCGAAGAACCCAGCCAGGAGAACCAAGGAGTGGCTACGCAGAAGCATATCAAGGTTCTGGAGTGGCGTAGCCAGTCTCCAGACCTAAATCCAAAGGGAAATCTTTGTAGGGAGCTGAAACTCTGTTGCTCGGCGACAGCCCTGAAATCTGGCAGATCTAGAGAAGATTTGTGTGGAGGAGTGGGCCAAAATCCCTGCTGCAGTGTGTGCAAACCTGGTCAAGAACTACAGGAAACGTTTGACCTCTGCAATTTTAACCTTTTAAAGGTTTTTGTATCAAATATTAATACTGATTTTCTAGCAAATAAATACAAATTATATAAAAATCATAAAATGTGATTTCCCGATTTTTTTTTGGATTCTGTCTTTCACAGACCCCTCAATAATTTCTAAGTGGGAGAACATGCAAAATCGCTGGGTGTTCAAATACTTAAATGCTTTTTTTTTTTTTTTATATACATTTTGTAAAGAATACTAACAACCTACTTAGATGTTGTCATTATGGGGTATTGTTTGTAGAATTTGGAGGCAAATAATGAATTTAATCCTTTATGGAATAAGGCTGTAACATAAGAGAAGCGTGGTGAATACATTCTAGATGCACTGTACTCATTTCTCACTAAACTCTGACTTGCTCTTGTGATAAATCAAATAACTTATGCGCTGAGCCTAACTGGTTAGAAATAAAAATTAAACGCAAGTTAGCATCAGCTTTTTCCTATTTATCGATGCACAGCACTCATGTCAAGAGTTATATTTCCAGTGCATAATGCATCTAACATTATCCAGACCCAATCCATGACATAAAGAAACTATAAAATGGGTTGAAATTAAATGCATAAAAAGCTGAAAATAAACCATAAGTTGTTTATGGTTTGCTCTAGCTTCAGCCACGTCTCACAGTGACACAAACTCTAAATTACTCAACGTCTTTTTGTGAATTGCTGGGATCAACCACATGATTAAAAATGATAACTCAGACACAAGTTTGACATCATTAAGTAAAATTGTCTGGCTGATGTCAACTGCTCATGTAGCAGACCTCTGCGAGTCATGATATTAGCATGGAGATGCACTTCACAATTTTAGTTCCAAAGCGCTCCTAAGCAAATCAGTCTGGGGCCAAAGCTAGTCGAAACATGGGCTCTAGAAATAGATCAATAGATACATTATTTACTCCAAAGAACAGACAAAGGCTATATATCCGCCAACCCAAACCTGGTCATCCCCACCTCCCCCACCACCCTCTCAGTTCAGGAACAGGATGTTCACAGGCTATTTCGGAAATCCAACCCCCGAAAAGCTGCTGGACCAGACGGCGTCTCTGCCGCTACATTAAGACATTGCGCAGGAGAGTTAACCCCCGTCCTTCACAGACATTTTTAACACCTCTATGGGGCTTCATGCCATGGTCCCATGCCTGCTTCAAGTCTGCCATCATTGTCCCTGTCCCCAAGAAGCCCCGGATCACTGGACTTAATGACTACAGGCCTGTGGCGCTGACGTCTGTAGTCATGAAGTCATTTGAACGCCTGGTCTTGCTCCACTCAAGTCCTTCACCTCCTCCCTGCTGGAGCCCCCTGCAGTTCGCCTACAGAGCCAACAGGTCTGTGGACGACACCATCAACCTGGCACTCCACTTCATCCTGCAGCATCTGGACTCCCCGGGAACCTACGCCAGGATCCTGTTTGTGGACTTTCAGCTCTGCGTTCACTACACCATCCTCCCTGCTCTGCTCCAGGACAAGACCTCTCCCAGCTCAACGTGCCTGACTCCACCTCCAGGTGGATCACTGACTTCCTGACGGATCGGAGGCAGTGCGTGCGGCTGGGGAAGAATGTCTCAGACACTCGGACTATCAGCACAGGAGCTCCACAGGGCTGGTGTACTTTCTCCTCTGCTCTCTCTCCCTGTACACAAACTGCTGCACCTCCAGCCACGACTCCGTAAAACTCATCAAGTTTGCGGACGACACCACCCTCATCGGGCTCATCTCGGGCGGGGGATGAGTCTGTCTACAGGAGGGAGGTGGACCGGCTGGTGTCCTGGTGCAGCGGTAACAATCTGGAGTTCAACGCCCAGAAGACAGTGGAGATGATCGTGGACTTCAGGAAAGCCACAGCCCCCCAGCCCCCCCTCATCATGACAGACTCCCCCATCACCACCCGTGGACTCCTTCCGCTTCCTGGGCACCACCATCACCCAGGACCCTCAAGTGGGAGCCCTCCATCAGCTCCCTCATTCAAGAAGGCCCAGCAGAGGATGTACTTTCCTGCGGCAGCTGAGGAAAGCCAAGCTGCCAGCTGCAGATGCATGGTGCAGTTCTACACGGCCATCATTGAGTCCATCCTCACCTCCTCCATCACCGTGTGGTACGCTGGAGCCACAGCCAGGGACAAACAGAGACTACAGCGCATTGTGCGCTCTCTGCTGAGAAGGTGATCGGCTGCAGACTTCCATCTCTGCAGGACCTGTACGTCTCCAGGGCTCTGGGACGAGCAGGTCGGATCACAGCTGACCCTTCTCACCCTGGACATGGTCTGTTTGAACCACTCCCCTCAGGCAGGAGGCTACGGTCCATCCGGACCAGAACCTCCCGCCATAAGAATAGTTTCTTTCCCTCTGCCGTTAGACTCATGAACACTTGAAAACACCTGTCACTTTAACTGCAATATTCAACCACTCACTGCACTGTCACTTTCTGCACTACAACTTTAAACATAACTGTAAACTTGTGTACATAGAAATGCCTATTTTTATTTTTATTGTATAGTAATTTTAAATTGTTTCCTAATGCATGCCCTTTTTTGATTGAATATATGTTGTTTTTATTATTGCTCAGTGTTTTATGTTGCACCTTAAGGCCGAGACAAGTTCCTATGTTTGTTGAATTTTGTTCATTGACAATGGCAATAAACTCTTTCTGATTCTGATTCTGATTCTGATATTATGCATTCTTTTTATCAGCCTTTAAAACATGCTCTTGAGTACTTTTTAGTTTGCATCTCATGTTTTAGAAAGATATATATTTTTTTTTAATTTCAGGCTATGGTGATGAGCTAGACAGATGCACTCACTCCGAAGCTGCAGAAATTTGAAATTAAAATCATCGTTTGACTCACGTAATCCCAGAAAAGACAAACAAGAGATGAGTAAACGGGAAAACACAAGACAGGTAACGCTACAGGACGACAATAATCAGTCAAAGCTGACGGTCTATGGCTCCAGTGGAAAACAGCCAGCCTCACAAGCTAACGAGGATAACATGGCTAATAGGTCCGGCAGCCCTGCCCCTGCGGATAGGGCCGCTGGCTACTCACAGATATCAGTGCTAGGTACGGCCCGACTTGAAGACATCGTCTCTGATATAAAGGAGAAAAAAGAGGCAAGATCAGGTGGAGCATGCAAGGATGAAGCTGAACAACGCATTTCAGACAATACGGACGAGCTACAAACTATTACAGCAAAGATAGAGGCGCTGATGGCCATGGTAAAGGTTTTGCAGACAGAGAACAATAATATGACAAATAATAATAATATAATAAATAATAAAAAATAATAATAATAATAATAATAATAATAATAATAATAATAATAATAATAATAATAATAAAAAATAATGTTTTTTGGAGAAGATCATCCCTGAGCACCTTGAAGGCTAAGGAGTTGAAGTCCCTCACAATCGGAAGAGCACATCGCCTGGGTAAACCAAGACCAGCTTCTGATAAACCACGAGGTCTGAAAATGAGGTTTCTTAACGATTGTGTGAAGGAACGTGTCATGAAGGCTGCAAAACCTATAAGGAGACCTCCAGTACGAAGGCAAGCGCGTCTTCTGTGTCCCAGAGATCCCATATGAGGTTCGTCAACAGCGAGGGATGTTCCGCCACATCTATGAGGAGCTCAAGAGGGGAAAACTTAGATACGGTTTCTCATTCCTGGCGACTCTTCTGGACGCATACAAAGGTAAAACGCACTAACTCGGAACACCAGGAGAATCAGAGGTGCTCCTCAGGAAGCCGTAAAACACTGAGAACTGAAGAGTGACAAGAGATGGCGCCACCAGCGTGAGGTATGCGAGTTCAGATTGTATGCACATGGCGATACATTACAACTGATTTGAAGAGGCTGTCCTTTAGTACATAAACTCTGTTCCCAGTTCAATCCACTCATTGGAGTTCCAAATGTGGAAGATTGGATTTGTGGGAAAATGGGAGAAAACATGTAGTAAGCAGTGGGGGGACTTGGAAGGTGGTGTGTCCAGTTCTTCATAAGGATTGGAGCAAGGAGCGGCCGGGGAGCTTTCGGAGGCCCTTCATTAGGAATGGACTTCCCTCCACTTTTATTATCTTTTGTATGATCAGGTTATCGGTTCGGTGCACGTTTTCAGCATGAAACCTTTTTTGTTTCCCATGTGATCTTTTTCTTCTGATTCCTGTTAATCTGATTCTTATGTTCTTTTATTGTGTTCAACCAGAGAGTCTAAAAGCATTCAGAAAGGATCAATGGTAAAATCAATACGATCAATCCAATCAAAAATGTTAAAAAAAACGAGAAAAGAATAAACATTATATTTTTACAAAAGACCCATTTGAATAACATAAAAAACAAATCAAATTTTAATATAAAATGTTGTATTATTCATCATACAGAGGCAAACATAAGAGGGGAGCGGCCTGTAACTCTGAGGGAACCTAAATGTGCGGTAGCGATTGGAATTTTTGCATCCAACCTACATTGGACGTGTCAAATTCAAGATGCACTGGAGGAAGATTAAGAAAGAGGTTCAATAAATGAATGAAGACTATAGATGTAAATCAGTCCGATTTACATCTGGAAGGAGATGAACTCTAATGCACGCCAATATACCCATTTTACTAATCCACATACACTCTATTCCAGAATAGACGACTTTTTTATTCTCAATAAAGACAGATCTAAAATCACTGAGGTCGATATAGGCACAATAGACCTAAGTGATCGTGCTCCTATCTTTACTGTAGATTTGGAGGATAGACCAAAAAAAACCTTGCAGGTTCAATGCCAGCTTGCTAAATGATCCTTTGTTTAAGGAAAAAATGTCCAGCAACATTAAGACTTATCTGGAGGAAAAGATACTGGGGCAAATTCTGCGCCCATCCTCTGGGATGCTTCTAAAGACGTTTTAAGAGGTGAAATAATAGCCATAGCATCAGCAAAAAGAAACAAAAGGGAGAAAAAATGAAATGATAAAAAATAAGGAATTGAAAAAACAGTGTTGGAAATACAAGGTGCAATCAAAAGATTAAAGAACAATAAATCTCCGGGGAGCGATGGGTTCACCTCAGAGCGGTGTAAAGCTTTAAAAGACACATTTCCTCCTTTCCTTTTGGCAACTTTTAACTGTGCACTTAAAACAAACTCAGACCCCTTCTAGGCCTCTAAAGAGGCCATCATATCCCTGATACCAAGAGAAGGGAAGGGAAAAAACTTCTGGCACAAAATCTGCTCCTGAAAACCCCTTCTCAGCACCATGCTGCTTGGTTGGACTCTTCAACATCTTCGAACGCTAAACCCTGCACAGTATCAGTACGCTGATCTTAAGTGGCTCTAAGTGACCCAAAGAAAAGGCCTTGATACATGTCTGAGCTACATCTCCAGGACTTTGTCAGAGTTGACACGTAAGACTGATCCAAAAGTGGCTGAAACCTGCAGAGACTGGTTCTTGAGTTATCTGAGAATTAATCAAATCGTTCCTTAGCAACACCAGCGTTTACTTTAACTAAGTCTCCCAGGCATAGCCTGTGTAACCAAATGTATTTGTATTTGCTTTGATATTTTTGTTTATTAAACCACACAAAAATATTCTGGTTTATTGACCTTTTTGTAGTTATATAGTTAGTCACTGAGTTTCGAACTTCCCTTCAGAATATGAGACTGAGTAGGTAATTAATGGTTTGCTGGACAAAGTCGAGCTGGTGCCTTTATGAAAATAATAATTAACATTAATTACCTACACACAACCAATTGTAATACTCCATATTAGTAACCCGCGGGGAAGAATAACATTATGTAATGGTTGCCTCCGTGCTTTGCAAATCTAATTCTAAGAATCTATACTACGAAACATTTACTGATATTACTGATAAACATGCCTCTCTTAAAAGAGTCAGGGTCACATAACTCTGCTCCCTCTTTAGCAAATACAATTATTAAAGATTCTATCAGGCATACAAAGAAAGAATATATTTGTGATGTGTTTATCCAGCACTATATGCGTTTATCCACTTTGCTGACTCTGGAAAATGTTTTGATGCTGCTGTTCCATCTATTGCCGTTTCCTCAATACATGAGAATAGACCTGAAGTATTTTCCCCTTAAGCCCTTTGCACAGTATGAAGTATTAAACATGTTGCCTAAAAAAGTCCACTGGAGCTGACACCCTCTGACCTAGATTTTGTATGCTATCAGTTCCACTAATAGTAAATTAGAGTTATTAGAATATTGTTTCCCTGTGTGTGTATTTTGTTTTTGTCGATCAGTAAGATAAGCATTTGTCTTTCGCATGCATTTGGTATCACTAACTCGGGGGTCAGCAACCCGCAGCTCTGGAGCCGCATGCAGCTCTTTAGCGCCCTCCTGGTGGCTGGTTTTCAAAAATGTATGAAAATAGAAATTAATGGGGGGGGCTATATTTGTTGTTTTAATACGGTTTCTGTAAGAGGACAAACATGACGCAAACATGCCTAACGTTTGCCAATGTTATAAAAATGTTTATCAGAAATATTAAATTTCAACATTTCTGTCAACGAAGATTTGTGTCATAGCCTAAGACACACGTTTCAGAGCGGCGGCGGCGGCGCACATGGCGCGGCGGCGCACGTGGGCGGCGGCGCACGTGGGCGGCGGCGCACGTGGGCGCGGCGGCGCACGTGGGCGGCGGCGCACGTGGGCGGCGGCGCAGTGCCGGGCACGTGGCTGTTGTAAACAAACCGGAAGAAAGATCGTTGATTTGTAGCCTAGTCATTTTGATAGTAGGCTATTATAGCTAATATACACTTGTGCATAGCCTGTGTTCCCTTCATATAAGTCTGATATAAGGCTTTTCATTTTCTGCAGCTCCAGACAGATTTGTTTTTTGTCTTTTTGGTCTGAAATGGCTCTTTGAACATTTAAAAGGTTGCCGACCCCTGCGCTAACAATTGATGACCACCCCAAATCTGCTCGCCCATACATAAGTCATTGCACACTACAGTCCTTTACCCTCAAAAAGGGTAATTTCTCCAAACAAGGGATCAAATTAAGCCCTGATTTAAACTCACTAGTCTGTTCATAAATACAAAAAATATGACAGACTGGGAATGACATATATAGGGGACACCCCGCGTTTGCAGGGTTTGACACTTAACACTAGCCAAATGCTGTACATGTTGATTTTGGATGCTAACTTTCAGGTCCACTAGTGCCATGTGCACGGAGCGGTCAGAATGGACTTCCAACTGGGTTCAGAGGTGGAACCAACCTTGGGCGTCATGGAGGACAAGTCCGACTCCACACCGCGAGGCTCTCTGAGTGGCTGGTGGGGCTGAAAGAGACGCCGCGCTGCTGTAAACACAAGCACAGCACTCAGATCTAGACTATGTCTCACATATTTTAAACATTTTAAACAATAAACATATTTATTTTCGACATGCCTTCACATTGGTATTATTTTAAAACGCGAATATTTATTTATTATATAATTCTATATATCTATATATCTATCTCTATATATTGTAATCCCTGCATGTTTGAGTAAGGCTGTATTGTCCTGCATTTTCTCCGAAAATCCTGTTTTCACCTTTTCCCGATTTCCACCCACATCCCTCCAAAACCTCCAAAAATGTATTCCAGAAATGCTTTTCAACAAAGAATCCACTGATTGCTAACAATATGTGTATTATACTTTTATTTTTTTCCAATTGCTGCTTATTAATTACACTTTATTTCCCCCCTTGTGACAACATAATACATAATACATTTAAATATACATACCACATGCAAATACAAACACAGACTTGAATGTACAGAGACACCCATACATATATTGTATTTTCTGGTTTTTGTTTATTCATTAATTCTCTACCGCTTGTTCCCGTTAGGGGTCGCGGGTGACTGGAGCCTATCCCAGTGTCTTTGGGCCTTAGGCGGGGTACACCCTGGACAGTGGCCAACTCGTCGCAGGGTTAACAAACACGACAAGTTTAATTGTTCTTTATTGTAATTTGGTGTTTAATATGTGTAATTATATATGTATATAGAGAGAGATAGAGATAGAGATATATATAGATAGATTGATAGATAGATAGATGTATATCTATAGACACTATACTTTTGATTTTGGCAATGTTTTTTAGATGGTAAAAAGCTGCTGATGTGTGAATTGATCTGACGTGGCTGTTAAAATTCAAGTCTGAGTCCATTATTACCCCCAGATTTCTAACTTGATTTGTAGGTTTTAGAGCGAGACTCTGGAGGTGACTGTTAACACTTTCTCTTTATTTCTGTGGGCAAAAGACGATGATTTCAGTCTTAGAATTCAGCTGGAGAAAGGTGTTTTGCTTCCACACACTGATCTATTAGATGCAGTGACAGAATATGTATAACATTTCTCAGATTCGGCATCCTGACTCTGGTTTGATTTTTATTATGACTATAAGTTCCAGTAACGCTGAGACCCAGTGCATCCTAGCTATGGGAAATACCAGGTGAAAGGCGGGAGGGTTTAGGTGGGGCAGTTTTTGTTGGTGTAGCAGGAGTCATGGAAGAGTTAATCATTGATTTTGCTATTTTGGGTGTGAGTGGAGATAGGAGTATTCTGTAGTCGGAGTAGATGTGGCAGGGAGGACCAAGGGCTGCTCTGAGGGCATGGGCGATGACAGGGATGCTGCCGGGCATGTCACAGATGGTTCCAAGGCCTTTGATGAGGGCCCTGTCGTAGATAACATATGCCTCCTGCACTGGTGGTGAAGATTGTTGTGGTGCTGCTACTGATGAGTCCTTGGCTGGAGAAGGTGGCAGGTGATTGTGGAGCATCTGGAGCTGAATCCTTTGCTTGAGGTGGTGGAGCGGAGGCTGTGGTAGTGGTGCCATTGACACATTGGCTCGGTCTCTGGCTGATGGAGCAGGAATTCTTCTCTCATTCCTCTCTTTTCTAACTATCTGCTCAGGACCCTGTTCAGGCCCAGTCCAATGCCTCAGAGCGTGGAGCAGGTTCTCTGTCAGCACCCTCACTGGGCCATTTCTCTTAAACAGGTCCTCTTGTTTCCAGAATAGATAGTTCTCAATGTAGTGCAATCCTCTTGTTGCACACTCTTTGGACAGCCATGAGTTCAGCTGAAGCAGCCGGCTAAACTTGTTTATCTTCCTGGCGATGTTTGGATGAAGTCCACTTATGAATGTTTTTATTTCCATCAAGCACGACGAATAACTCCAAGAAGTCTCTTTTTCAAAACTTGTGTCTGTTCCCATCGTATGTCCACTGCACCCACGTGCACAATCAGCTGTTTAATTCCTTGATATCTGGCCAAAACATTAGGAAGGAGTGACGTGATCTCAGAAATAGAGACGCTGGGAAAATAATTGGTTTTCCTACTGCGTCACATGACTTATCGCGCCGTCGCCCACCATAACATTCTCAGTGACCTTGACGTTTGACACAGAATCTAGGTCTCCTGCCTTTTGGCCATGTCATGTATTATTTTCCTTTGTTCATTCACTTCAGTCTCTGAAAGTTGTAAAAAATATGTTTGTAAGATATATTTTAGGTGCCTTTACATTATCTTTGTATTGTTTAGGCTTTGTACCGAGTTTGTTCCACGATACAGCCTGGTCTTTAGATAATTTTGGGAACAACACAGAGTCACACCGGTCTAGGTTGAAAGTAGCCGTTATTGTAAAAATTGCAGACTTCTTACCACCGGACGACACTGGTATTGTATCGTGTAGTCCTTTTTCAGATTCTAAAGCAAATAGCCATGCTTGTAGCAAATTAATAATAGATATTTCTGACAGCGTTCACAAGAGTCAGTTTTCCATCTTCTTTCGAACATGTCACTGGCTTGTCAGATTTTTTAAAACGGAAAAAAAATTCTGTAAATCCTAGGTTTACTTAAAAAAGTCATAATTAAAAAGACAAAAACTGATTAAATAGCTAAATAAATAAGGAAAGCAGCGATAGCAAGCTGGAGCAAGTAGGAAAGCGTCTGCACTCTTAATAATGAATTAATTAAATTAATATGAAGACGGTGCTTCGCACATCAAGTTCTATAGCAGGTGCATAGGAGAAGGCGTGCGTAACACTGAATAAACTGAGGAAAAAATCCTGCAGTCTTACTTGCAAGGTGAATTTATTTACAGGTGAAGAGGCAACATTTCAAAAACTAGGCTTTCTTCTCAAATGGCAAATGGGTGACTGATGTTGGGACAGAGGTTTAAATAGGAGTTGCCTCAAGAAGTGAGCCTTAGACACGAAAGCAGACGCTCAGAAGACTTAAAAGAGCAACAATCAAATTTATCATAAAAGACATGTCAGTACCCAAACAATGACAAACAGTGACACCTAATGACAATTGTATATAATTACAATCCACATCTGTCAATAGTGGCAATACAGTAAAAAATATACAAAAGTATACAAAGTATACATGGATGTATTGAATTAAACAAACAGGTCAATGGGAAAATCCTGTAATACCTACATGTAAACTTTGATCAATTTATTCTCCTCCGTGTATTTGTGTCTGTATTTGGTACAATACAACTCCTAAAGTCAGTGTTTCCTGTAGGTGTTGAACAGTGGAGGCAGAGCAGCTACGCTACAGAAGTCCGTTAGTGGGCGTTCCCTCGGTTGCCAACTGTATCCATACTGAAATTCATCAGTACTGTAGTTTTGAACAGGAAGTCAATGGACACGTCCTAGTGCCTATGACACGTTTAATTGCTCATTTGACTGAAACACTGTAAAGATAATTATATAAAATTTCGCTAAAACGTAACAGATTTTATCCCAACAATCATGACATCACAGACGGAAATTTTGTAATTCTGTGAATAAATTATTTGACAACAAAATACACTGATGATCTTTCAGAATCAGAATTTGAGTATTTAAACCTAACTGATGCAGTGAGTGGCCTCTCATTTCTGAAACAACCATGTGGAAAGAGAAGGGTCAAATCATTGGCACCATGCAGATAAAACATCGAAGGAGAAGCAGAGACTAATGTACTACAGGGTACACAAGCTGGAGAAGGCTTTGTGAAGTGGTCACTCCATCATCAATACAAGATCTGAGTGAGGAACAATGACACACTGAGGATCTGTGTGAGGAACAATGACACTGAAGGAAAATACATCCGTTAATATTGCAGAAACTTATTCAAAGATAAAGGTCCAACAAATATTAAAGCGAGTGCCCCTTTTCTTCTGTGGACAGACAAGTGTACATGAGAAAAGCATTACGTTCTTGTGTATGTGTAAATTTCCCCAAACCTTTAGATGGAATCTCCCAAGAGTTACGTCATATTTTGTAAATTTGCGCTACTTCCTATAATTTTCCATTTTTATTTATTTTTAAACTTTTCTTCTGAAACTGACACTTGTAAACCAACACTGACTCATCCAAAACTATCTTTTATATTTACAACAGGTTTTATTCCATCAAAAAACCCCTCAAAACTAGGAAATCAAAAAGCCTGTCATAGACTTTAAGCTGTTTTACAATAAACAAAATGGAAAAGAATGGTGTATGCATGTTATAGTTTGATAGTAAAAACACAAAGATGTCTGATCTCAAGGTCTGATTTTAGAAACAAGAGGTGGGGGTATTTGGGGTATTTTACCGCATTTTAGTTTTTCACTAAGACACATCCGTACAAGCATTGACAATATATTTGAATAATAAGCTAAATGAATCATTGTGCTAGCACACAAACTGTCTGAAATCTAACCAATCATGTGATCACTAGTCAATAACCTGCCTTTTTACATTCCCTTTGTTATGTAACAACCTCTTAGTCGCACTTTGTATTGTGTGCGTTTTGTTACCTAGCTATAATCCGGCATACTGACATTTGTTCAATACAGATGTTCACTAATGTGCATTGACCCCATCAAATAAATATACATATTTTAATGATTGCTTTATTAAAAGGTCTACACTTCCTACATAAACCAGAAGAGCTGATATTTACCATAAGCATCTCTGATTTTGTTTAGGACGTTCCCGAGACCTTCTTCCATCTTGTGCAGGACGAGCTTAAGCCACAAACCCAGGTCCAGTGAGGAGAACAGGGGCCAGAGGAAGATGCCCAGGACTGGACACAGGAATGTTATAACACATTAGAACACATAAGAACACATTACAACAAGTTACAAAAACAAATTAAAACCGCATTAGAAAACAGTGGAAGGGGTGGGATGATGGCTGCCTAGTTCAGACATGTGTCTGGCTGCGCTCGTATCCATTGGAATAATCCGTCTTTATTACAAGTTCACCTTGGGAGACCCAATATGTCTACGTGGGAGCAGACATATAGCTTGGACACTTATTTCGGGAACATGTCTAAGAAAAACAAGAGGAAAAATTTCAGAGAACCAGGCTGTCAAGCTAGCTCCGCATCTACGCCAGTCCCTGCGCGCCCAGATTTCAGCTCAAACTCCACTGCTCACTCCAGCTCCAGATCAGATTCATCTGTGGAGGAGACCCGGAGCGAGATAGACCCGGTGATTATGGCGGCTTCCCGGGAGATTACTGACAAGATTACAAAAACAGATGCAGCCCTGGCGGAAATGCGTGATTTGAAACTGGACACCCGAGCCACAGCGGAGGAGATCTCTGACCTGAGGGACACTGTCTTTACAAACCAAAGAGGCAGAATTGAAAAACCCAGTGTGTGTTTTGACAGACAAACTGGACGACCTGGAGAACGCAAATGTAATTTCTGTATTGTCAGCATTCCAGAGGACACTAAGGGTAAAGATGGGGTCAAGTATATGGAGACCTGGATCCCCAAATATCCCAAACTTCCAACAAAAGCTGGGAAAAGATAGACCGTGCACATCACTCCCTGGCTCCCAAGCCAGGTCCGAACCATCGTCCAAGACAAAGTTCCACAACTTCAATGATAAACAGCTTGTCATGGCTGCATCCAGACGTCTCGCCGCAGTCCAACCCGGATCAACCAAGCCCTAAGTCTCTTTTTTCAACGATTACTCCGCGCAAGGGGTCAAAATACACAAAGCTTTTGATCCGGTGAAATCCCGCCTGAGAGAGTAAAATGTGGATTACGCTCTGCTCTCTATCCTGCAATGCTGAGGATTAACGTGAATAGAAAAATCAAAAGATTCAATACACCGGATGAAGCATTAGCGGACTACCTACAGGACCCTTGAACACTTTGACGTTCTATCCCTTGTCCCTCTTTATTTCAATGAAAGGGACCTGGACTGTACTGGAGAGATGCATTTGCCCAATGTGGGCCAGTGTTCCAAATTTGGTTTGAATACCCAGGTGAAAAGGTTATGTCAACTGGACCAGAGGGCCTTTTTTTTTTAACTAGAAAATAGTTTTGCCTCCACCCTCTGATCTCTTGTTGGATCAGTCTGTGAGCTCTTCGCATGTTTTTGGCATGAACTTTTGCATTTTGCTTATTCTGTTGTGTTTGGGTGTTGTGGTTCTGGTGTTTGTGTTCGACCAGAGAGCTGTGTAACAAAAGCAGATTAACAAAAGGAAGATTTCAACATGGTTAATACAATGCCATCTGAAAAATTATGAATAGCATCTCTTAACGTTAATCGCATGTTAGTACCTTTTGACCGCCTCTTCTGTTTTTGTTCATTCCTCAGGGGGGTGCTGTTTTTGTATAGTTAATGTCTTTGGCGCTTACTGTGTTCTGTCCCTTTAAGAAAGTGAGCAGTAGTTACAGGTCATGTGACACTATCAGGAAGTTTTTGTCAAAGTGTGGCTCTGAAGCATTGTGTTCATTTAAGTTATCCACAAACATCTGCAGACATCTTATGCCTTTGTTAGCATCAAGGGTACATATTGATGTATTAGTTAAAGGGTTTTATGTGTATATGATTATTTTATTTCATGTGTTTGAAATTGTTGTGTCTGTGATTGATATTGTTTATATGTTCCAGTCTCACCATATCTTGCAACATCATTAAACCCCTGGAAAGAGCTATCGTGGCTCGGAGTTTACTTAGAATAGTCAGAGAAAGTGTTATAGTTAGACCTGAGCTGTTAGTTAATATGTGTAATCTATTGTAGTCTAAAATGGTTGGGGAAGGGCAGTACTATCTTTGGAGTTTAGGCCTGCCTAATTGACCTCACACTAAAAATATGAAAATAACACACGATTAATAGTATACAAGAAGCCACTTTTAAACGCTTAACGGAACATCAACAAGGAACGTTAGAACTTTTACCTGGAGTCCTCATAATAGAATAGACTGGAGCGAAACCAAGATAAACGAAGGGTGATCGCATGCCATATGACTGTTAAGCGTAGAAACTGCCGATTTTGATCTGATGTTTATGACATACTAATATAGATCTGATTGTATGAGGTTCGAAAGGATGATATTATATAGGGAGATAGATTTTGCATTACCTATTCTAGAATATAATGTTTGAGTTATACCAATAGCTCACTTCCTACTACAGAGGGAAGTGACTCATCTACTTGAGAGAATACAATGCAAATTGAGTCAAAATTTAAGCAACTGAAAGCGGCAAAACTACGCAGCGTGTGGCTACGTGACTGGATATCTTAACTATTGCTCTAAACAGTGCACTGTTTACATACTTGGCACTCGGATCGACAGATCAGGTATGGCTAATCCATAAAGCAAAAACAACAAAAACACCAAGTTACAGTGTTACCCTGTGACAGCTGGCTCTTTTATCGGTCATGACCCCAAAAATCTCACAATGAGGAGACTCATGCACTTACATAGGGCTTGGCACATCACCCACGTTCACGTGTACAGGATTGGGTATACATTAAACAGTAGAAACAGACAAAGAGAGCAAAAAAATGAAAATATCTCATAAAAAGGGTTGAAGTATAATAATAGAGGATATCTTGTATTGTAGAGAGTAGTTCACACGTATCTATGGGTTCCAACCTTATAAACAACGTGCACAATAATAAACACATTGTATTTGAACCCACTTAGAATATATGCCCACTCTCATTTACTACAACAAATATATTGCTATAAATCAGTGTTACTAATAATTTCCGTTATTATTCATGAACTCCCTGCGGTAATTAAGAAAAAACCAAAACAAGCAGAAACTCAATCTCCGATCTCAAATTTGAACATCCCCGTTACATTTTCGTGATGTTAGCCAGTGAGTGTTTAGTAATCACAGAAGTTGTTATGATGTACTAGAGTACACAAAAAGCAGGGGGCAACCAAGGAGGCAATAATAACGCTCTGATGTTTAAATATAAATTGAATCATCAAAAGTGACGGGAGGCTCTCTCATAAAATAACAAGGAAATGTCTCACCATGTACTTACACATCCAAGTTGATACTCTACATGCCCAAAAACTCGAACATGGTGAGCTACGACTTTCCTGAAGAGTGTCGCGTATTAACTGTTTCTTTCTCGATTTTCGTCAATACTTCCTTAAGTTAGCATAATCCTATGATGTAAACCTGCAAACCAAGTGAAATATTCCTTGTTTCTCTGCTTCTTCCTTGGTGTTTCTGTTATAGCTAGAGTGTTGTTCTCATAATCCTTCTCATATAGTGCTACTGCGCTACATAGTATAGAGTGCTTGCGGGAGGACACAAGAGAAATAACCATGTCTCAGTTTAATCGCTTCCTGAGCATCCCCCCACGAAGACTGGGTGAAACTATTTTTGCTCGTAGAGTTGTATGCACTCAGAACGTGAGTTCGTATGGATAATGTGCTACCTGCTACTTCGCACAAATGTATCACCTAACAAACAACGATCATTGCTAACTTATAGGTACTGCGGAGGTTTCTTTCCTTTTAAATCGCCTTAGATGCTAAGTGCCGTTCTCATAGAGGAGTATCACGAGCTTCCTATCACACAATGGTGCTCACTTGCGAACAACTCTCCGATTTTTCGAGGGTAACCTCTGCGTGTTGTGTAATCAGAGTCGATACTGCGCTTCTTGTTCTCCGCGATGAGATGATGTGCTCTTAGATGTTAGTCCTCGATTTGTGATTCGGAAGGGAACGCTTCACACTCTGGAGAATTTAATAAAGGTGCCGCATAGATTCTATGGAGGCGTAGGGGAGCGGGATGAGCTATATGAGAGCAGATGCTTGATCTTCTCTCACGAGGGAATAAACCCCATACAGGGGTGCTGGTCCTTCTCCGGCTCTTCTCCCTCCTCAACGGCTGCCAACGGGAAAGGGCCAGGAGCATTATGTACGACTTTGTGTTAATAACTGTCCTCTGCGTATCCTCTCACACACGCGTCCTGTCCGACCCAGAGTTGTCTAGGTTTAAAATAAGAACACAAGCTATTGCATAACAAATAAGGGGGGTCCAGTCGTGAATCTTTAGGGCTGCAACAAAACACATTGTGCCCGACAGCGCTCTCCATCTACGGAGCTCTGTACACATAGTCTCGCATGAGTATACGTACGTATTGTCTGAAACACGTTGCTAACTCTCATGCGCCAGAGTGTCTTCCTCGTTATGGTACCCCATCGGCTGTATCAGATTTAAGCAGGACAAATTTGGCAGTTCGCCTCATAATGTAGCATCTTGGGAGTTCAGTGAAGAGATTAGTGACTTGGCATGAACCTCAGAACACTATTGCGCCTTTACTTACGCCAGGCGCTTTATAAGGTTCAACAAATGAGAACATCGCATGAATCGATTATCGTTATTGGCATCTTCGGGGTGCAATCATCAGTTTTGGAAGCATTTACTTGACGTTCATCACTTGACATTCTCTCAAAAACCCATTCCTTATCCCAATCGAGCACAAAAAAGATAGACCAAATCCGCAAGAGAGTTCGTTCGCATCCAGGCCGTGGGACATTAATCACTAGCTATCTCCGATGCCGAAGATGAATTCAGTGGCCATTCAGCCTAGCTGAGGGGTGCATCCAGCCCCGCATATACGTGCATACCTCAATTAGCAAGGCAAAGCCGCAAGTTTATTGTCTACAGTAACGCAGCATTCGGAGAACAGTTCCCACAACTATCCACGCAAGCACAAATAGTGGGGAAAGTGCTCTGTACCACTACAACGAAGAGTTCCTACAGGAGAGAAAAATGAAACAGGTTAGAATATCACAAAGTACCACATAATAGAGTCTTATTGAAGCTATACAAAGATTGTAGAGTGCTAGCCATGCATCCAGCCATTGTATAGCTTGGATGATAGAGCCACGACTGTGAGTAGAATTGTTTTTAACACTCTACACTAACGAGGACCAGTGGGGACGCTAAGAAGGCTTTCTTGTTTCTCGTCACGGACAAGCCCTGGTCAGGACATCGCGATCTTGAGGTACTTCGTCTGCTATTACAGTTATAGGTTTGATTACTCTTCCATACTCGTCATTGTTTCCTTCTGTTACTAACAATGACTGATCTCTCAGGTTTGAGAGTAAGAAATACGAGGACTATGATTATTATGGATGAAAACGATGCAAATATTTGGATGACTCTGACACAAGAGCAAAGATGGGTGAAATGGTTGTATGTTTAGTGGAACAAGACTCAGATGGATAGTACACGCACCAGATGACCGAATGACCTTGGTCAACAATTAAAAGTCTCGCAAGTGAGAGAACATCGAACGCCACATCTTCATCTGGAGAGTGTTGGCCAATTGAAACATCCTGTATGAGAATTCAGTATTTTTGGTATTACCACATAAGCAAGGCCTGGCTACGGTATCGTGTGAATTTGCTCCTTGACACAACCTTAAAGCAAGTTCTGCTTTGTATACTAGTCAATCACTCCATCAGCCTACCGAATACCGAAAAGTATCATTCTTGAAGTAAACACAATAGTTGGTGCACATGAACCATCTCGGACTCCTGAGGACCTTCAGGGACCAGGCTCTCTCTTCTCTGTTTCTGATGCCAGACGTCATGATGATAAAGTATTAAACCATGGAGGATATTATGCACGCTTTCAGGTGTGATAAATTGACAAATGCTTTTAAAAGAATACTGGGAAGGAACTCAGTACACTTTTTTATGATGGTATGTGATGGAATAGAACACTAGGTGACCGCGTACTTTTATCTACAAAAATGTAAGAATGAAAAAGGTTTTCAGTAAGAAAACAAACTTCGTACTTGCTTTCAGGCGGAGCGTAGGAAGATGTGATGTTTGTCTAAAATCTGAGCATAATATGAATTGCAAACTCACATGTTTTTGTTTGCTGTTCATCATTCCTCTCCCCATACTTTTAAGTATATAGAACTCTGTATTATCGCGAATTGAATCTGTTCATAGTATTAATGAGTAGTACAATTAACATTTTTAAACATGCATTTTGTCCTGGTTATGTTGGGTAAATAAATTATTTTAATGGTAGATCGAGCTTTCTGCAATTAACTTAGGTGTATGGATCATGTGCTCTATAACATATTAAATGGAAACTTTTGGATAAGTTTGGCTCTTGCTCCTGCAACAATACCCTTGTGTAGTGAAAAATTGGTATATGTACAGCTAATAGTGTTTAGCTCTGGGAAGGACACACGGGAAGTTAGCATCTTATGTGCGACGATAATCAGTCTACTATTGTCTTACTCTGACTCAGTCAGTTAGTGAGAACCGCTGTACGAATGCTGGCCAAGGGGAACACATTAAGATTATTGCAAAATCATCCTGATGGGAAACTTCCTACCTTGAGCTAGGACTACAATATGTGGTGGCGTATAATTTTCCTTTACGTTATACAATCTACATTGGAACTTGTTCTCTCAGATAATGTTTGAGAGTTCATTCTTTTGAGGTAATGGCAAAAAACTACTGATTGAGAATATTATTATGTATTACTGGAATAAATTTTAATTGTCTGATCCAAAATATGATCATGCTATACCTGATTATACCATACAATAGGAAGAGACGAATCTAGAACTCTAAATACCTAACCGAGCAACATATAATTATACACAACCCAACTGTTTCTCATATCAGGTAGCTTCCTCCAAATATCTTTCTCTATTAGTACTCAATATTTTTTTTTTTCTCTAATCTGAACACAAAAGAAAGCAAAAAAACATCACTCAGAGCTACACCATAAATAGACTATTTTCTTTATCGTTCAATAAGACATCTAAAATCCACTAAAGTGCAGATAAAGACTTCAATAGACCTAGTGATCATGCCCCAATCTACATTACTACTGCACAAACTTGAGAAGAACATACAAAAAAACACACTTTGGAGGTTATGCAGCGCTGCTTACTGACCCTCTTGGTTTAGGGAAAAAAAAATTGTATTTTGATGACTTTTGGTTCATTCTGGAGGGGTTTTCCTTTTCATAAATGGGCAATTATCTCTTTTATTTAAAAGGTTCTTATTTTTTTTTTTATGGTAAGACTGAACGCACTACGATTGACAAAAAACTGTTTTTGCTTTTTTTGTATAACAGAGAGGGCAGGGCCAGGGAGAATCATAAGAAATCAAATGGGTTTATGCCATGCACAGTCACATGAACAAACTTCCTCCATCCAAGCGCGCATCAATCTGCAACGTTGAGCTCTCGGGGCAATTGTAAAAGGGCTGGCACTACCATAAGAGACAACTGACAATAAGAGGTAGGAATATGGCAACAGAGAGGTTGAACTGGCATGATACACTCGATGTGACATGCGGTTAAAACACATGGATGTTTAAATTACCTATACGCGGTTACTCAGAAAAATAAAAAGACAGGTGCGATTAGAAATGTACGCACTACGGTGACGAAAGTTAACACTTTATATTCTGAAGGGTAGCAGACAAAGTCGAGATCGAAGCCTCACTAGTTTGCCAGCCTCCAAATGCAGGACAAGTGCTAAAGAGTGTTCATGATACCAACGGGGAGGCATGCACGGGCGCCATAACGAACCCTCAATCCCTTGGTAGAGGTGATGCGGTCCAGACTTGGTCGCTATCGTCGTGGTTCAATACAACATCGATGTCCACCGGGTGAGAAGGGCAGTCGAGCCCTCTCAGTGGAAGTCCGGTACGTGGCTCGTGCCCAGAAGCCCGTGGGAGACGGTGCAGAGTCTGCCAGAGAATGGAAGTCTGCAGCGCGGATCACCTTCCGAGAGAAACGCACAATGGCGCTGTAGTCCGTTGGTCCTGGTCTGTGGGCTCCAGCGTGACCACACGGTGATGGGAGGGAGGTGAGGGTGGAGCTCAGATGATGGCCGGTGTAGGAACTCAACCAATCATTCGCGGGCGGCTGGTGGCGTTGCGCTCAGTTCGGCAGGGAGAGTGAGCAAGAAGTACATCCGCTGGCGTGGCCTGGTCTGGAGTGAACGGGGACAGAGCCTCGACCATGTGCAAGGCTCCTCCTCCAACTTCGAGTCACGTGAGGTGCATGGGTCGATGCAGAGGATCCAAGACTGGTCAGCGGCAGCGACATGGAATGCGCACAGAGCGTCGAGAGGTCATGCCAGATTTGCAGATGCGTGGGTGCAGGATGTTCTGGCTATGCAACGGGGCGAGGGCTTGGCGAGAGCTATGTCTGTGTGGAGCTCTATCCACAGGAAAATGCGACAAACAACACATGAGACTAACTGCGAGCCTCTTGGTTGGACAGTGCCTAGACGCGGGGGACTGGGAAAAGAGACCTCACAGTGTGTCCATCCTGCTGGAGCCACAGCGCTAGGAGCAAAACACGGAGACACAACACGCGGCACTTTCTGCACAGCAAGACTTGCTCACATCTTAAACTGATCAACCTCTCGCGTTAGGTACCTAGAGTAGTACATAAGTCTATTTTATTTTAGCCATACTAGTTACCGAGATGGATAGAAGTCCCTGATCGATAATGATGTTTTGTTCGTTCTTCACATCAAGCTCGCTTTGGATTCATGTATGTGTTTTTCTTATTGCTCAGTGTTTTAATGTTGCGAAACGCCTAATTGACCTGCAAGACATAGTACTCTGGTAGATTCGATTTGGTGGATATGGTCAAGGTGCATCAGCATATGTATTGATAGTGAGCACAGGTGAAGAAAGCAGTCTGTATGTGAGGCTAAAGAATATCCATGACTGATGAGCTTGGAGCCTCCCTTTCCGCGTCTCTATGATATCTGAGAGGGTTGGACTAGACCAATAGTTTATTTCTTTCACCTCACACCAGAAATACCGCACGCACTGGCTCCGATCTCAGAGAATGCATGGTACTCAACGTAGATTGTCCGCAAGTCCCACGCTGCAGGTGAGAGTAGAGAGCACAGCAGGGTATTGAGGTGGGGGCTGGGAGAGCTCTGTCCGCTTGGGGCAAGGAGGCAAGGCGAGAGCATGGTTGTATGAGAGTTAGCAAGCAGGAAGTTGCCACACACGAAGAGCTAAATGCCTCTGCAAAACTGGGTGCATTGCTACATGGTCGCGGGAAGGTTGTCTCCCCTCTGTTGTATAAGGTGGAGAAATACACGACCGCTGCACTGAACGAGGAATAGTCGTGCTGTGACTTGGTCCCATAGGTTCTTGGAGTGTCATCCGGTACTGAAACAGACTCGCCTATGGTTGTGTCTCTTGTGAAAGACGTGATCTCTTCGGCAGGGGTCCAGCAAGGGAGGAGGTGAAAGACTTGAGGTGGGGCAATTGACCCATTATATCAAGGAAAGCACGCGCAGTATCAAAGTATTCTCAACTCTCGAGTGGAGGAGCAACTAAAGAACCGCCTGTCACTTCGTGGCGAGACGAGCCGCTGCTCGTTGAGTAGTCCATTAACGGTGGTCTTCTCGTTCTCTTAGAGTCGTGTTTTCTTGATTTTATCAGAACTCGGTCGGGCTATTCACAATGGACTTCAATGTCGTAGAGACCGGGACATAAAACTTGATGGCCAGATCATTAGATTAGTCAGTGGTCTCTGAAAAGAGGCATGGGAGAGTCATTTAGCTCACAAGGTATGTGGATATATATATTGTTGAACATATTGATATTCAGATGAGTATGACGTGCGGGCTTAGAAACTCTTCTCAACGCTAGCCAGAGAATGCTGAATCTTATAGAGAGATAGTAATGCACGAGACTACAGTAGAGTCTCTCTGATCAACTGGCGGACATCGAATAGATTAGCTCTATGTGATAGCATCTCTCTGGTTCATTCGCAACAATTGAGAGTAGTAGGTGGTGGAGTGGCTCTGACCTCTGACGAGAGTGAGGCTGCACGACGATGGGAGAGGTCTACACGATAGAAGCAACGTCGACGTTAGAGTAGAAGATACAGCTGCATATTTTTAGTGCCTTAGAGTACTGAGTCATAGATAATTCTTGCCTCAAACGGCTGTCTTTCTATAAGGCAATAGACCCGTTTAGGGATGTAAAAACATATGATTGTTGTACATATATATATAGGGAGTGGGCCACATAATGATACATCAGAGAAAGAGACAAGATAATACTAATGATATATGACGCACTCAGTGATATTTGTGTGTACATGTGACACATATTTTGTCTAAATCTTTTCCTAAGATTTGATTGAAAGTAAATTTCGAGTAATATCTTATTATAGGTGTATATATCTTTTAAGATCATTAATCTCGAGGAGGAATCAATACAATTTTTATGGCATCATTAACCCCTTCTCTCTCTCGTCTTCCAATCACTATGCGTTTGGGTAGACCACTTAAATTGAACCAATATGTTATCAAGTAACACGGCCGTCCTAAAACAAAAGATGCCATTCGTAAATTTTTTTCAACCATGTTCACTAAAAAATAATATATTTACTTGTTTAAAATCACTTGGGACTATTTGAGTTGTTTTTTTTCACATTTGCAGACTTTCTCTGTGTCGAGCACAACCAACAAACAACGGAACTCTGGAAATAAAAGCTAGATACATATCATTGGTGGGAGACACCACATGAAACGAAATTCAAGAAAAGGGAGCTCATGAACATCCTCAAGCAAACAACACCGACGACCATGTTTTAGAATTCACCAACTTTTTAACAGAACCATAACCTATTTGTAGCAATGGAGACGGAGAGACTGGTGCTATTTACATCACATCTTGCTTCGAAGACCTGTTTTGACCGAGAGACACATTGTACGCGCTCGTCACCGGGTCTATGGCAGGCACCCGGACATATTGGTGACACCCTTCGCGACGACAATGCCCGGCCGGTCCCTAAAGTGGCCAAACCTTGAGTGGAGCTCACTGGGCACCCGGCGCCCCTTGGGCAGGCCGTCACCACTCTGAGGCCCGGACACATCATACGTGAAATCGTCGCCCAAACCGCTTGGAAAGTATAATTAGTGTGAGCTTTTGGCGGCAGCTCTTTTATCAAACACGTCCTCCAACAAATTGACGTCCACATTAGTTTGAAATAAAGACGACACCTCTGGGCCGGCCCTGGTGCACCTCTGGGCCGGCCCTGGTGCCACCTCTGGGCCGGCCCTGGTGCACCTCTGGGCCGGCCCTGGTGCCACCTCTGGGCCGGCCCTGGTGCCACCTCTGGGCCGGCCCTGGTGCCACCTCTGGGCCGGCCCTGGTGCCACCTCTGGGCCGGCCCTGGTGCCAATTACAATGCTCAAAAACACATCCAAACACTTTAGAATGCATTAGAACACATTGTGTAGTTGCTGCCATAGGCAACTCTCATATATTTACGCAAGTCCATATTTTTGCAATATTCTGCAACAGAGTATAAGGGCCAACCCGAATTTAAAAAATTACGGGGCAGTACGAGAATAAAGTCATATCATTTCGACATTAAAGTCCAAATTTTATGAGATTAAAGTCAAAACCAGAAAAAAATCCCACATTAACGAGAATAAACTCATAATTTATAATGCGGGCCCTTTAGACGTCACAAACAATCGTAGAAAAAGATTCAGTTGTTTCATCTGGACTCTGTTTTAGAAAAACGATAGCTTTGGACTCTCATCCAAGAGTCATTCTGGTTGAGAATTGACTCAACCAGAATGTAGTCCAGATGACTACAACTGAATCTTTTTCTACAATGGAACACTCCTGGACGAATGAGGGATTACACCACAATCCTTTCCCCCAGTGCAGTGCCCCGTGTCCTGGTTAAGGGTCTGCGTGCGGAGCTCTGCTCCTGGGCACTGGGCAGGACACTGACCGCGGTCAGAGCCACAGCCGCAGGTGAGGGGGTCTTGGACCATTTTCACCAATAATCTGCTCCCTCGACTTCGGCCTCTTCATCCTTCTAAACTTTGTATAAAGTCACCGTTCATAGGAGTTATCTGTGTGCTTAGGTTTTTACAACACAGCACTACGGGCTTGTGGAGCCGTGCGCACTGCGCCAGGGGCCAGAGCTCCAGAGCCTGTACCGCGGGCCTGGGGCCAGTGCTCCAGAGCCTGTACCGCGGGCCTGGGGCCAGTGCTCCAGAGCCTGTACCGCGAGCCTGGGGCCAGTGCTCCAGACCCTGTACTGGGGCCCGCGGGTCTGGGGCCAGTGCTCCAGACCCTGTACTGCGGGTCTGGGGGCGTTGTGGACAGGTTCTGCAGAATTCAGGATCAGGGACTAACCCCATAAACTCTGTATTGGACTAACTTCTAAACATTCGGAGACAGTGCGCAGTTAGAGGATGTTCTTAGTCCTCTGGGGGGCATGGAACTTCATTTGTGTTTATTTTTGGGCAAATTTAAGCCACCTCATAGTTGGGATGTGTGTAAAATGACGTACTCTGGTGTTGGGTGCACGTGTGTTGGAGCTGCGCTCATGCATGGCCATGTGAGCACTATATGTCTTTATTAGCTCTAGTATCCCCTCAGTGTAGTCATCAGCCTGGGCCACATCGGTGTGTTAGGCTGTAGTTGTGTTACTCGATGTAAGAGGCTTGTATGGATGATGTGTGTTGCGTAAAAACATCGCAAAACATGAACACATTGGTTCCATCCATCTTCTCGACTAGACCAAATTGTTCCATGCCCCAAAAAATGGATCACCACCCACCACCACTATGGGTCCGAGGTGTGGCTGTGTTTTTATCAAGTTTGTCCAAGGGATGCCAAAAAGGTTCCGAATCGGTGCGTAAAGGCTTCGTGACTCGCGGACAACGAAACCGCGCCAACATTCTCGGTGGAGCCATAGTTAGTGCTTGCCGGAGCCACTTGTTTGCCCGTAGCGCCTTGGCACGGCGAGATGACCTCCGTGAGAATGCTAGCAGAGGGGCTGAGCGTGCCGCAGCTGCTCGGAGACTCGACGACGATGCGGATTTGTGGATGGTGAACGCCGTGCACGATGCGCTGACCGATGGCGATTGCTCTGCGCTGGGTGTGTCCGAGGTTGTTGAAGCGAGCTAGGCCGTCAGGTAAAAGACATAAATTAGCAGTGGCAAATCCAATTGAGGTCTTCTCGGTCGATTTGAAGCTAGTCTCATTTTCCGGGGTTTTTGTCTCTCTGTGATAGGAAAACGGTCTACGACACGACTGAAGAGGGGCCCATAGCAAGAAGCCAATAAAGGCAAAGGGGCACGCGATCAGAAAAGAATTAAAAAGGCGATTGAGCCAATAAAAACGTCCAGAGGATGAAAGGTAACATTCCTCCTCGCGTCGCTGGGTTTCTCTCCAACGTTGTGGATTTCCATGTGGCAATAAACCGATCCAGGAACCAGAAACAAGGAACAATTAATACCCAGCCTATTGCATGGACGGCTGCAACAAAACAGTTTGGAAAAGCAGACGTTCGCAGGGCCATAACCCTCCTTTACACAACAGTCGGAAGAAAAAATATTTCACTTCCAGCTTTCCTTCTTGATGTCAAGCAAAGCAGAGGTGGCTAAAATAAAGCAAAAGATAGAACATTACAAAATATAGTCAGTTGTTTACCAGAAACATGTGTCTATAGAGGCAGGAAATGTAAAAAAAACAACATGTACTGACATGATTACAGTATGTTGTTGGCTTACAAGTTAAGCAAGACGTCCTGATGACTGTCAACAGCAAGACTTAAAAATCACCTGTTTAATCCAGAGATCTGCAATGTTATTATGGTGTTAACTCATAATTAGTTGTAATACGTTGTATTTGGATTGATTCATCCTCCTGTAATTGTCCTGTAACTGAGGCGTGAGAGCCCCCAAAAAAATCCTGTTATCACCTACCCCCTATCTTCACCTACTTCCCTGTACTCGCATGTGTAGGGTTCACAAATGTCAATGTTAAAATTTTTAACAATAGAAAGATGTAATTGAAATGCCCTCTGGAATGGCTTGGACCCATTTAATGACTCATGACCTACACATGTCACAGTTTAATACTAAATACACAGAAAAGAGCACACCAAGTCGTCTTTAAAGCCACAGTGCATAACATTTTAGCCAAAAAATTTACTCAAATGAAAGCAAAATTACTTCTTAATTTTGGTTGTTTTTATTGCACTGAAAAAACGTCACTGTGAGTGAGCTGAATCTTGTGTACATAATGCCTATTTTTATTTGATACTATAGTCATTTTAAATAGTCTCTTAATGCATGCCCTTTTGATTGAATATAAGTTGCTTTATTATTGACCAGTGTTTTATGTTGCACCTAATGCCGAGATAAGTTCCTGTTTGTGAATTTTGTTCATTGACAATGGCAATAAACCCATTCCGATTCTGATTCTGATTCTGAGCTGCATCTCCACAAACCTGACTCGTACTTGGCCTGAAGGCTTCTTTGGTTATATTAATCCACACATTATGGCATAAAACAACTATCTCCATGGACAATGCTCAAAAGTACACGTTTTTAATTTCCTCAGAATCATGCAAGTGACATGCCATCTCCAGAAAGTTACAGACTGTTTCTTTAATATGAACAGAAGATGAGCTGACAATCTATATTACATGACTGATGACTGGTTGTGTGTTTAGACGCAGCCCACTGTAAAAACGTACCAAAGTGTCAAACTTTGTTCTCCTTAAACAGTTTCGATGTCCCACATGAGCCAATCATCCAAGATTAACATTCCCAAACTGGACAAAGGCTTCTGGGGAAAGGTAAAACAGCCACTGCCCTGAGTCTGACTCACTAAAGCTGTGAACGAGGTTAGCGGTTCAAGGTGAGCTACGCGAGTACAAATATGCACTCAAACACGCATGATACTGTAGTAAATGGTTGCAGATTGCACAAACGGACAGTCTTCCTTTGATTGTGGTGTGTTTTTGTGGATCCTGGAGCGCGCTAGCCAAAGGAGTCACCTGTCCCGTGCAGATGGTGCAGTGTTAGCGACTCAAACACACCTAACTCAACGTGGCGTCCCCGGATCTCTCTTACCTTTGCTCGAACCCGGATATGGATGCTCCCTGGCGTTTGTAAAGACTCTAATTGAGGCTCATATTTAGCACGTTGTCGTAGATGTGTGAAAACTCCGGGTTTAACAGAGCCGCAGAGACAGACGG
>BJKM01001425.1:0-40692 GCA_015082035.1 Chaenogobius annularis | reverse complement strand
TGTTGTGTGTGTTTGTCTATTGTGTGTGTGTCCTGTGTGTGTGTTGGTGGAGGTGTGTGTTTGTGTGTGTTGTTCAGTGTTGTTAGTTTCAGTGTGTGTTTTCAGCGTGTGTGTTCAGCGCGTGTGTTTCAGCGCGGTGTGTTGCAGTGTGTGTGTTCAGTGTGTGGTGCCTCAGTGTGTGGTGTTCAGTGTGTGTGTTCAGTGTGTGTTCAGTGTGTGTTTCGTGTTTGGTGTGTGTGCTTCAGTGTGTGTTCAGTGTGTGTGTTCAGTGTGTGTTCAGTTGTGTGTGTTCAGTGTGTGTTTCAGTGTGTGTGTTCAGTGTGTGGTTGTGTGTGTGTGTGGTGTGTGTGTTCAGTGAGTGTTCAGTGTGTGTTTCAGTGTGTGTTCAAGTGAGTTTCAGTGTGTGTGTGTGTGTGTGTGTTTCATTTGGTGGGTTTGTTCATGGTGTGTGTGTCAAGTGTGGTGTTTCGTGTGTGTTCAGTGTGTGTGTGTAGTTGTCACTGTGTGTTCAGTGCGTGTTGTTGTGTTCATGTTAGTGTGTGTTCAGGTTGTGTGTTCAGCGTGTGTGTCTCAAGTGCGTGTGTCAGTGTTTGTTCAGTGTGTGTGTTCGTCAGCGTGTTGTTCAGTGGTGTGTTGTTTGCAGTGTTGTGGTGCTTGTCAGTGTTTGTTCAGTTGTGTGTTCAGTGTGGTGTTTCAGTGGTTGTTCAGTGTGTGTGTTCATGGGTTGTATCGTGTGTGTTCAGTGTGGTGTTTCAGCGTGTGTGTTATGTGTGTGTTCAGTCGTGTGCTCAGTGTGTTCGGTTGACCAGTGTGTGTGCTCAGTGTGTGTTTCAGTGTGATCAGTGTGCCGTGGTCAGTGGTGTTCAGTGTGTGTTCAGTTGTGTGTTCAGCGTAGCACAATGTTCAGCGTGTGTGTGTTCAGTGTGTGTGTTCAGTGGTGTGTGTTCCCAGTGTGGTTCAGCGTGTGCTCAGTGTGTGTGTTCATGTGTTGTTCGTGTGTGTGTTCAAGTGTTTTGTTCAGCGTGTCGTGTGTTCAGTGTGTGTGTTCAGTGTGTGGTTCAGTTGTGTGTTCAGTGTTTTGTTCACGTGTGTGTGTTTTCGTTGTGTGTGTTCAGTTTGCCTTAACGTGCTTTCCCTCACAGTTAATAAGGCTGAGCTAGCGCTGCTTTGTGGCCTGTTCGCTCGGAGTCCGCCTGATCTTCAGAGCAAAAGCCGTCATGTCCTCTCTAACTTGAGGTGCGCTGTAGCAGAGCCGCGGTTGGCTTTCCTGCCTCCGTCTTTTTTTTTTTTCCCATGGGGATCCTCGGGGTACGAGTGGCTTCCTGTCGCTGAGCCACGAGGAAATTCCTCTGCCTCCGAGAAATACTGCAACAACAGAGGGATCAACACAATGGAAATGTGACCAAATATGGTCATGTATTTATCGTTTAAAGTGCCTGCAGCACGAGCCAATGAAAGATGAGTTTGTTGTGTAATATGATATTTCATTTGAGACATTTCACATTTGTCTGTTTTGTCATGAACGCGTACTGTTCTCCTCCTCTGATGCGTCTCATACCTGATCCTCTCTCTAATTGCTCTCGACCTGCTCCTCCTCTCTAATTGGCTCTCGTACCTGTTTCTTCCTCTCTGATTGGCTCTCATACCTGCTGCCTCTTTGATTGGCTTCTCAACCTGCTCCTCTCTGATCTGGCTCTCTACTGCTCTCCTCTTCTGATTGCTCTCTACCTGCTCCTCTCTGATTGTGCTTATGCTACCTGCTCCTTCCTCTCTGATTGGCTCTGTACCTGCTCTCTCTGATTGGCTCTCGTACTGCTCCTCCTCTCTATTGGTCTCGTACCTTGCCTCCTCTCTGATTGCTCCTGGTACTGCTCCTCTCTGATTGCTCTCGTACCTGCTCCTCTCTCTGATTGCCTTCTCGACCTGTTCCTCCTCTCTGATTGGCTCTAGTACCTGTTCCTCCTCTCTGATTGGCTCTCATACTGGCTCCTCTTTGATGGCTCTCTACCTGCTCCTTCGATTGGCTCTCGTACCTGCTCTCCTCTTCTGATTGAGCTCTCAACCGCTCGTCTTGATTGGCTCTCATCACTGCTCTCTCCTGATTGCTCTCGACCTGCTCCTCCTCTCTGTTGCTCTCGTACCTGCTCTTCTGATTGGCTATGGTACCTGCTCCTCCTCTCTGATTGGCTCTCGTACCTGCTCCTCTTGATGCTCTCGTCCTGCTCCTCCTCTCTGATTGCTCTCGTGTACCTGTCTCCTCCTCTCTGATTGGCTCTCGTACCTGCTTCTCTCTGATGGCTCTGGTACCTGCTCCCTCGATATGGCTCTCGTACCTGCTCCTCCTCTCTGATTGGCTCTCGTACCTGCCCTCCTCTCTTGATTGGCTCTCGTACCTGCTCTCCTCTCTGACTTGGGCTCTCGTACCTCTCCTCCTCTCGAATTGGCTCTCGTACCTGCTCTACTCTCTGATTGGCTCTCGTACCTGCTTCCTCCTCTCTATTGCTCTCGTACCTGCTCCTCCTCTTGATTTGCTTCTCGTACCTGCCTCCTCTCTGATTGGCTCTCGTACCTGCTCTCTCTGATGGCCTGCGTTACCTGCTCCTCCTCTCTGATTGGCTCTCTGTACCTGCTCTCCTCTCTGATTGCTCTCGTACCTGCTCCTCTCTGATTGGCTCTGGTACACCTGCCTTTCTCCCCTCTTGAATTGGCTCTCGTACTGCTCTCTCTTGATTGGCTTTTTCTCGTACCTGTTGATGATGTTGTTAGGCTGCCTAGCAGTCTTCTCCGTTCTTGGTCTCACTCCGTTGTTCAGTGTTTCCACTGTTTCTGTGAGACTCCTGAGCACTCTGGACCGTCTTCTGCTGGTCCTGGTTCTGTTTAGAGACCAGTCTTGACCACGAACAGAAACTCCAGAAAGACCGCCATCCTGCGCCTGGAAGTCCGCCTGCTAACACCTACAATCAACCAATCAAAACGAAGGATTCACATTAAAGGGCAACATACATTCCTTTTGCGGTCTCTTGTTTTGAATTTAACAAAGTGTTTGTGACTTTCTCTATATCAGATTTGTGTTAGCCGCTCCATTCTACTGGCAAGCACAGGGAATTACCATGAGTAATAAAAAAGTTAAAAGTTAAAAAACAGGAGCTTCAGACCTCCACCTTGAGATCTGTTTGGTAATGAGTGATGTTGATGTTTATGTAGAAGTTGTGTCGCCTAGGACCACTGGACACCGAGTGCTCAGACTAGATCCATATTGAGAATGTTTCGGATTAAATTAGACTAACTTATAGTATTTTTCTAAAACTGTCCAGATGAAAAAAGAGGGATCTTTTTCTAGGATGGAACCGTGTGTGTGTTTGCGTGTCTAAGATTGGTCTGTGTTGTGTGTGGTTGTGTGTGTGTGCGTGTGCTGTGTGTGCACTGTCTGGTGTGCATGTGTTCATGTGCATGTGTGCATGTGTGTGTGCATGTGTCATGTGTGCGTGCATGATGGCTGTCATGTGTGCAGTGTGCATGTGTGCGTGCATGTGTGCGGCATGTGTGCGTGCATGTGTGCGTGCATGTTGTGCATGTATGGTGCTGTGCATGGTGCTGCTGTGCATGTGTGCGTGTGTGCGTGCATGGTGCGTGCATGTGTGCGTGCAGTTGCATGTGCATGCATGTGTGCAGTGCATCATGTGTGCATGATGTGTGCATGTGTGCTGTGGTGCATTGTTGATGTGTAGCATGTGTGCAGTGTGCTGTGCTGCATGTGTGTGTGCATGTGTGCGGTTGCATGTGTGCATGTGTGCGTGCATGTAGTGCGTGCATGTGTGCATGTGTGCGTGCATGTGTGCAGTTGTGTGCGTGCATGTGTGCATGTGTGCGTGCATGTGTGGCATTGTGCTGCATTGTGCATGATCTGTGCGTGCATGTGTGCATGTGTGCGTGCATGTGTGCATGTGCATGCGTGGCATGTGTGCATGTGTGCGTGCATGTGTGCGTGCATGTTGGCATGTGTGTGTGATGTGTGCATGTGTGCGTGCTGTGTGCAATGTGGACCTGTTGAGCATGTTTGCTGGGCGTGCATGTTGCATTGTGCGTGCATGTGTGGAGTGATGTTACCCTTTGTGCTTCTGCTGAGCTCTGTTGGATCTGGCCTGACCTTCACGTCCCAACGCCTGTCCGTTCTGCAGTCGCCACCAGTCCTCGAACAGCCACTGCTCCAGCTCATCACATGTCTCTGAGGAGCTCACAGAAGGACAGAAAACAAAAACAACTGCGACGTGCAGCTGCCTGCGCCTGACACTCGACCAATCACATTTGAGAATACAAAACAACCAGAGAAACATTCAAACTAACATTGAGGCCAAAGTCTAATAAATTCTTTAGTTTCTAAATGAAGTCTGAATGTCATGTTTTTCCATCTTGATTTTTTTTCTGATTGTATTAGAGCACAATGTGTCAAACGCATGGCCCGCGGTGCCAGATGTGGCCGCGCAGACGTTTTCATCTGTGGCCCGCCGAAAATTTCTAGTTCTATAATTATTCATTTCCAATAGATATATCGTGTTTTTATCGCTAGAACTACAAATTCCCACAATCCTTTGCGCAGCCGCGGCACTCCCCCGCGCTGCTGTGCGTGCGAGGTCTGTTGGGCTCTACACACGGGAGGGACAAATGACAGCGACCAGCGACACTCATCGCGGCAGGTTTAAAATCGGAACACACTCGGCAGCGATGACCTGTAGCGCCAGCGACAGCTTCACACATGGCGCCTCTGCCCCAGGGCAGATCGTGGGAACACGAGGAGATAAAGAAAAGAGGCGGTTTTTGGTGGACGTTAGAGCTGTGCTAAAAGCCGGCGCTAAGTGAAGCTGAACAACAAGAAACAAACTTCTTTGCTGACAAACTCTGTGAGGAAAACATCCAAACCAGTGCAAAACCTGGACAGATCCCTGAGCCCACAGGTAAAAACACAGTGTCAGAGTGTGATAAAGTCTGAACAGTGACAGAGTGAAGCTGCTTTGAGCTCTCATTTGATTCAAACCACATGAATCATTTGTCACTAAAATAAGCTTTAAACTGCTAAAATGAGTGAGCGTCATATCAGAATCAGAATCAAGAATCAGAAAGAGTTTATTGCCATTGTCAATGAACAAAAATTCAAAAACGTAGAACTTGTCCTCGGCCTTAAGGTGCAACATAAAACACTGAGCAATAATAAACAACATATATTCAATCAAAAAAGGGCATGAGTTATATATATTGAGTTAGGTGCAGCAACATTAACGATGTCTTGATACAAACATTTATATCAGAATCACTCTGACCACGTCCATGTTCCTGTTCCTGCTGCTGCTGCATGAATATGGACTCAGTGTCACATAGAACTACTAGCTATATAAACATTTGTTATATTTATATATCTGTTTACTTTTTAACATTATGTTCGGCCCGCGACCCAGTCTGCAGCGTCGAAACGGCCCCTGGACCAAAATGAGTTTGACACCCTGTATTATGAGTATTTGTCCAAAATTAGAAATGCACTGAGCATCATTTAGATATTATCTCTCTGAAAGTTCTGATGTATAAGACTTATATAACATCTCAGTCAGATGGTTAATGGTCATAGAATGTTTAATTTCTTGTTATAAAAACTCCTTATTCTGTAAAACCTATAAAATCCTGTTTCCCAAGTCAAAAGATTCTTTCAACTTTTCAAAGCTTTTCCATTGATTCTCTTTACAATCTGAAAACAACCTTTAGACCTTTTTGTAATCCAGACCTTGAGTCTCAGTCAGTTCTAATTTGGTCAAAACCTTGGTCAGAACAGACCGTTTAAGATCTGAACCTCTTTGTTTAGTTTGTAGTTGTGATCAGCTCATCCATGTCGTAAGCACAAGATTTGACCCAGGGATTCTTCATTCCCTCCAAAGACCCAAGGTCTCATGTGCCAGTAAGGCCTGCACAGGAACCCCGCACTACATTACTCGTTCAGTATTGTTTACCATGAGCTTCATATTCTGAACATTCATTTTTTTAGTTTCAGTCCTTTTATTTAGACTTAATCTGCGCGGTCAAGAGTCATTTTTTCAGGTCTTTCTTGAGAAAAGAGGGTATCATTTTTTTGCTAAGATTGTTGCTAGGTCTTTAGGGAGGACCACACAGATTTAAGAGATTCCGTTAGCTATTTAAATTTTAAAAAAAAATTAGCAAATGGATGGAAATTTCTAGTTAGTCAAATATAATAAAACATCATCTGCAGCAGGTCATTTTATGGCTTCCGTTTCCCCAAAGTCGGATTGTAACTACTGAATGTTTTTGATTGGCTAATAATTGGGCCAATGGCTTCCACAATACAAGCATAACAGGAGGAGGACCAGGCACAGCCCTGTCTGACTCTTTTTTCAGAAGTCAGTGGAACCGGTCTGTGGCATTGATTTCAATTCTTGATGTTGGAATTAATATATTTTTATTTATTAAAGTCATCTTAGTTCATACTTTGCTCAGCACTATAAATAAATTAAGTCCAGCTCACAGAATCCCAAACCTTCTCAGGTCCAACTTCTTCTTTCCACTTTGTCTTGGTTTGTGTGTGTGTTTGGCTCATTGTGTGTAAAGATGGTCTGATGTTTGTCTGTGTTTGTCGTTGGTCATAAATCCGGTCTGATCTTTGTGGATCACATTTGGGAGGATTTGGTCCATTCTTTTGGACAGAATTGAGGCGTGAAAACGCATAGTCCACATTCAGGACTGAGATGGGTCTATGTGAGGCACAGTCCAGTCGATCCTTCCCCTCTTCAGGTCTGAAGGATCTGATGCTTCTTTCACACTCGGAGGTTCTGAGCTTTCTTCAGGCCCAGTTCAAAGAGTGTGTTTAGAGCTTTAGACCGCTCTGAGGTGGTCCCGTCGCTCCTGGAGATTTACTGTTCTGTAACCTTTAGATTGCGTCTTGTATTTCCAAAACTGTTATTTCAGCTCCTAATTTCTTATTATGTTCTTCTGACATAACAGGCAAAGAAAGAAAAGAAAAGGAATTTATATCATCCTCTTTATCGTCTGGAATTTTTTATAAAAGTGTTTTAAAAAGGATTCAAATGCAGATTGAATTTGGTCTTGTTTGGTTAAGATGACATCATTTTGTCCGTCCCGTGTCTTAAACATTGTTCTTTCAGCTTGTTGTTTTCTAAGTTTCTAAGATAGTCTTTTAGAAAACTTTGATCCACTCTCATAATATTTTTGTTCGGTAAAGAGCATTTTCTATTTCCTGTGAAGTCAGATCATTCATTTCCCCTCTTATCTTTTTAATTTCCTGTCCCATTTTAGGACCCCTTTTCATGGTTTTCCTCCAACAATTTTAGGTTTTCTTGCAGATCATTGAGCTTTTTCTCCCTTTGTTTCTTTTTTCTGCGTCTATGGCTATCATTTTTCCTCTCAAAACTGCTTTAGAAGCATCCCAGAGGATGGGCGGGGACGTTTCACCAGTATCATTTTCCTGTGCAATTTTACTTTTACGTAAATATTCTTTGCTCCTGTATCTGTAGTTGTATTTAGTACTGTCGCTGTTTCTGCATTCTTTTCAGCCGCAGACTAAAGGACACTGAAAGGACTAGAAGACATTTTCACTTCACGTCTCAGACCTGTTACCCTCAGAGGGCGCTACAGGTCACACTTCTCTGCCGTGTGTAGTGTGTGTCGGCAGTGTCTGTTCAGCGAAATGTAATGTCTCTTTCTTTCGTTCAATGACATGACCACTCAGCAGAAAACAGGCAACACGTTTATTCCAACAGAACACATAAACACGAGTCCAAACCTGCTGCTGCTGAGCGACACCAGAGACTTGTACTGCGCGTCCAGAGCTCGGAGTCTGCTCTGGATCTGCTGAGCGTCTTTGACCTGAGGACCAGAGTTACAGTGTGATCGGCTGCTTCCTTTAGTCTTGTGTTGTGTTGTGTCCTTTAGTGTTGTGTCGTGTCCTTTAGTGTTGTGTTGTGTTGTGTCCTTTAGTGTTGTGTTGTGTCCTTTAGTGTTGTGTAGTGTCCTTTAGTGTTGTGTTGTGTTGTGTCCTTTAGTGTTGTGTTGTGTCCTTTAGTGTTGTGTAGTGTCCTTTAGTGTTGTGTTGTGTCCTTTAGTGTTGTGTTGTGTCCTTTAGTGTTGTGTAGTGTCCTTTAGTGTGTGTGTGTCTTTAGTGTTGTTAGTGTCCTTTAGTGTTGTGTAGTGTCCTTTAGTGTTGTTAGTGGTCCTTTAAGTGTTGTGTTGTGTTGTGTCCTTTAGTGTTGTTTGTGTGTGTTTGTGTTGTGTGTGTCTTTAGTGTTGTGTTGTGTTTTAGTGTTGTGTAGTGTCTTTAGTGTTTGTGTTGTGTCTTTAGTGTTGTGTGTGTCTTTAGTGTTGTGTAGTGTCTTTAGTGTTGATGTTGTGGTCCTTTATGTGTGTTTGTCTTTAGTGTTGTGTGTGTGTTTTAGTGTTGTGTTGTGTAGTGTCCTTAGTGTTGTTGTTGTGTCCTTTAGTGTGTGTGTGTTGTCTTTAGTGTTGTGTTGTGTCGTGTTGTGTTGTGTCTTTAGTGTTTGTGTTGTGTAGTGTCTTTAGTGTTGTGTTGTGTCTTTTAGTGTTGTGTTGTGTAGTGTCTTTAGTGTTGTGTTCGTGTCTTTAGTGTTGTTGTGTGTGTAGTGTCCTTAGTGTTGTGTGTGTCCTTTAGTGTTGATGTAGTGTCCTTTAGTGTTGTGTTTGTCTTTAGTGTGTGTTTGTGTAGTGTCTTAGTGTTGTTGTGTGTCCTTAGTGTTGTTGTTGTGGTGAGTCTTTATGTTGTGTCCGTGTCCTTTAGTGTTGTAGTGTTTTAGTTTGTCGTGTTTTAGTGGTTTTGTAGTGTTCTTTATGTTGTGTTGTGGTCTTTAGTGTTGTGTTGTGTAGTGTCTTTAGTGTTGTGTTGTTTAGTGTCTTTAGTGTGTGTGTTGTGTAGTGTACCTTTGTGTTGTGTAGTGTGTCCTTTAGTGTGTGTGTTGTGTTTAGTGTCTTTAGTGTTGTCGTGTCCGTGTCTTTAGTGTTGTGTTGTGTAGTGTCTCTTTAGTGTTGTGATTTGTGTCCTTTAGTGTTGTGTAAGTGTCTTTGTTGTGTTGTTGTCTTTAGTTGTTTGGTGTTGTGTCTTTATGTTGTGTAGTGTCCCTTTAGGTGTTGTGTTGTGTTGTGTAGTGTTTGTGTTTTAGTGTCCTTTATGTGTGGGTCTTGTGTTTGTGTTGTGTAGTGTCTTTTATGTTGTGTCCTGTCTTTAGTGTTGTGTGTGTCTTTAGTGTTTGTGTAGTGTTGTGCCTTTAGTCGTTGTGTTGTGTTCCTTAAGTGTTGTGTAGTGTCCTTTAGTGTTGTGTTGTGTAGTGTCCTTTAGTGTTGTGTAGTGTCCTTTAGTGTTGTGTCCTTTAGTGTTGCGTTGTGTCCTTTAGTGTTGTGTTGTGTTGTGCTGTGTCCTTTAGTGTTGTGTTGTGTCCTTTAGTGTTGTGTTGTGCTGTGTCCTTTAGTGTTGTGTTGTGTCCTTTAGTGTTGTGCTGTGTCCTTTAGTGTTGTGCTGTGTCCTTTAGTGTTGTGCTGTGTCCTTTAGTGTTGTGCTGTGTCCTTTAGTGTTGTGCTGTATCCTTTAGTGTTGTGTTGTGTCCTTTCGTGTTGTGTGGTATTGTGTTGTATCCTTTAGTGTTGTGTAGTATTGTGTTGTATCCTTTAGTGTTGTGTTGTGTTGTGTAGTATTGTGTTGTATCCCTTAATGTTGTATCCTTTAGTGTTGTGTTGTATCCTTTAGTGTTGTGTTGTGTGTCTTTCAGAGTCGTACCCTGACAGCGGCGTTGCTGATGGAGCTCAGAGCTTCTCCTTGAGCAGAAACCTGAGCCTCCAGCAGGTCCTGCTTCTGCAGCAGAGCCTCCACTTCTGTCAACTGTTTGCCCAGATCTGAGGCCGCGGCCTGGGACTGAGCACAGGTCAGAGGTCAGAGGTAAGAAGTTTGAGGTCAGAGGTCAGGAGTCCGGACAATTTTAAAACGGTAAATGGTCACATTTATCCAGCGCTTTTCTGCCTTGAAGGCAGTCGAAGCTTGAGATGAAGCCCAACCTGTGGGTCAGCGGATCTGACCAAGGATGTTTTTATGTCAAGAGTGAGATTTGACCCACGACCTTCGGATCAGAGCTTCTCTCGTGCACGATTCATGGCTCATGATACGATAATATCATGATTTTGATCATGATGTTCTGTGATGATCAACACAACCACAAAAGTTTCCTTTTTTTGCACAAGCAACAAACTTGTGCTCTCACTAAATGATTTGTAAAATATATCAACCACAACCACAAAAGTTTCCTTTTTTTGCACAAGCAACAAACTTGTAGCTCTCACTAAATGATTTAGTAAAATATATAACAAACTACATGGGGATATCGAAAGAGCAGCTCACGATATCGAAACAGAAACACCAGGACGTTTACCTGCAGAAGTTTGAGCTCCTGCGACACCAGCTCCATGTCTCGGAGCATGCTCAGAGTCTGCACTACGTTTCCCAGCATGCCTCTCTGCTCCTGCAGCTGCTGCTGAAGCTCTCTCCATCGCTCACTGATGTTCTGCTCCCTGAAAAATACATTCAGTTCTGTCTTTATCTCCTTTATTACTGCACAGAGTCTTTCTTCTGCTGAAGCAGACGAATACAAACATGGAAAGTTCTGGCACGTCCTGATGACCCTGTTTCAAACCTCTCGTACCTCCTGATGACCCTGTTTCAAGCTTCTCGTACTTCCTGATGACCCCGTTTCAAGCCTCTCGTACCTCCTGATGACCCCGTTTCAAGCCTCTCGTACCTCCTGATGACCCCGTTTCAAGCCTCTAGTACCTCCTGATGACCCAGTTTCAAGCCTCTCGTACCTCCTGATGACCCCGTTTCAAGCCTCTCGTACCTCCTGATGACCCTGTTTCCAAACCTCTCGTAACCTCCTATGGACCCTGTTTTCAAACCACTCGTACCTTGGTACCCTGTTTCAAAACCGTCTCGTACGCTCCTGATGACCCTGTTTTCAAACCTCTCGTACCTCCTGATGACCCTTTTTCAAACCTCTGTACCTCCTATGACCCTGTTTCAAGGCCTCTTCGTACCTCCTGCATGACCCTGTTTCCCAAACCTCTCGTTACCATCCTGGTGACCCTGTTTGAAACAATCTCGTACCTCCTGATGACCCTGTTTCAAGGCTCACGTACCTCCTGATGACCCTTTTCAAGCCTTCTCGTACCTCCTGAATGACCCGTTATCAAAACCTCTCGTACTCCTGATGACCCTGTTTCAAACCTCTCGTACCTCCATGATGACCCTGTTTCAAACTTCTCGTACCTCCTGATGACCCTGTTTCAAACCTTTCTCGTACCTCCGATGACCCTGTCTCAAACCTCTCGTACCTCCTGAATGACCCTGTTTTCAAACTGTCTCGTACCTCCTGATGACCTGTTTCAAACCTCTCGTACCTCCGGAATGGACCCGTTCAAACCTCTCGTACCTCCTGATGACCCTGTTTCAAACTTCTCGTACCTCCTGATGACCCTGTTTCAAACCTCTCGTACCCCTTGATGACCCGTTTCAAACCCTGTTTCAAACTTCTCGTACCTCCTGATGACACGCTTCCTTGCTGTGATCCTTCTCGCTCGATGGTCAGGGCCATCTCTTCAGAGCGGTGAAGCGCGGCTCTCTGGCCCACACGTCCGCACACAGGGCCTCGAGTCTGCGGCCCGCGGCTTGAGACTCCTCCAGAGTCTGCAGCGACCTCACGTCCTGTCGACCATCAGACGCAGCGTGTCCTCCAGGTAACACTCCCTCAGAGACGCCTGCAGAGTCAGAGTCAGGGTTCAGGTTCTACCACAGAAGGACTGGACCAGACAGTTCCTCAGACCTTCGCTCAAACTTCTGTGCGAGATGTTGGACTGCTCCAGCCGCAGCAGAGCGTCGGTTAAAGCTCGTTCTCTCTCATGTTCTGCCTTTTCCACAGAGACCAGCTCCTCTCGATGTCGCTCAGAGTCTTACCTGCAAACAGAGCACGCCCCATTAACACCGCTCATTAACACCGCCATCCTTCTCGCTCGATGGTCAGGGCCATCTCTTCTCAGAGCGTGAAGCGCGGCTCTCGTGGCCCACACGTCCGCAACAGGCCTCGAGTCTGCGGCCCGCGGCTTGAACTCCTCCAGAGTCTGCAACGACCTCACGTCCTTGTCGACCAATCAGACGCAGCGTGTCCTCCAGGTTAACACTCCTCAGAGACCCCCGCCTGCCAAAAAAAGAGTCAAGAGTCAAGGGTTCAGTTCTACACAGAAGGGACTGGACCAGAAGCCAGTTCCTCAGACCTTCCGCTCAAAACTTCTGTGCGAGATGTTTGGAGCTGCGTTTCCCAAGCCGCAGCAGAGCCGTCGGTTAAAGCTCGTTCTCTCTCATGTGTCTGCCTTTTCAGCAGAGAAACCAGCTCTCTCGATGTCGCTCAGAGTTCTTACCTGCAAACAGAGCACGCCCCATTAACACGCTCATACACCGGCCCATTAACACCGCCATTTAACACCGCTCATTAACACCGCTCATAACACCGTCCTCATTAACACCCGGCCATGAACAACCGCGTCCGATTAACACCGCTCATTAACACCGCTCATTAACACCGCGTCATTACACCGCTCATTAAACACCGCTCATTAACACCACCCATTAACACCGGCCCATTATAACACCGCTCATTACAACACCGCCCATTAACACGCCCATTAACACAGGCTCATTAACACAAAGCTCATTAACGACAGCCTTCTTAACACGCCTCATTAACACGGCCCAGTAACACAGTCATTAACACCAGCCTCATTAACACCGCTCACTAACACCGCTCACTAACACCGCTCATTAACACCGCTCATTTAACACCCGCTCATTAACACCGCCTCACTAACACAGGCTCACTAACACGGCCCCATTAACACCGCTCATTACCACCGCTCATTAACACCGCTCATTAAACCGTCACTGACACAGCTCATAACACATCTCACTACACCGCTCATTAACACCGCTCATTAACACCGCCTCACTTAACACCGCTCACTAACACAGCTCATTAACCACAGCTCACTAAACACGCCCCATTAACACCACTCATTAACACACCTCATTAACACAGCTCACTAACACGCCCCATAACACCGCTTCATTAAAACACCGCCTCATTAACACCGCACCATTAACACAGCTCCACTAAACACGCCTCATACACGCCCGATTAACACAGCCTCATTAACACCGCCCATTCACACCGCCTAAACTAACACCGCCCCATTAACACAGCTCACTAAGCACGCCTCATTGAACAGCCCATTAACACACGCTCATTAACCACCGCGCACTAACACCATTCACTAACACCGCTAACTAACACAGCTCATTACACCGCATCACTCAAAAACAACGCACTCGAGTTAACACGCTCATAACAGCCGCTCCACTAACACAGCTCATTAACACAGCCTTCACTAACACAGCGCACTAACACGCCTCATTAACCGCTCACTAACCACAGCTCGATTAACCACCGCTCACTAAGCACAGCCTCATTAACACCGCCCTCACTAACACGCCCCATAACACGCTCATTAACACCAATCATTAACCCGCGCCTCCTATTAACACGCCTCATTAACTCATTAACACCGCTCATTAACACCGCTCACTAACCGCTCTAACATCATACACCGGCTCATTAACACGCTCATTAACACCGCTCATTAACACATCTCATTAACACCGCCCATTCACACCGCTAACTAACATGCCTCATTAACACCGCTCATTAACACAGCTCATTAACACCGGTCATTAACACCGCTCACTAACACCGCCCATTAACCCGCCTCATTAACACCGCTCATTAACACTGCTCACTAACATATCTTCTTCTTTTGTGGTGCTTATGGCGGTTGGTATCCATGTTACATTACCGCCATTCTTTAGACTATTCTCTCATTAACACGCCTCATTAACACCGCTCATTAACACTTGTATTCCCTCTGTTGTGCTACAGTCAACACGATACAGCACAGCTCATGTTTACAGTTTCTGAAACAAAGTTTTAAAAAGGTTGAATTTTAGGAACTCTGAGAGTTCATCTAAACTTCAGGCTGGATTAACAGGAAATGAAGTAATGAAGATGATTACTGCATTACTGAAGAAGAGTCTCACACCCAGTCCCTAAGCTGCACTGGGGCCCATGCTCACTGTCTTATGCAACGGCCCCAGGAACCAACCTCAGGAACCAACCTTAAGAACCAACCTCTAGAACCAACCTCAGAAACCAACCTCAGAAACCAACCTCTGGAACCAACCTCTGGAACCAACCCCAGGAACCAACCTCAGGAACCAACCTCAGGAACCAACCTCAGGAACCAGCCTCAGGAACCAACCTTAGGAACCAACCTCTGGAACCAACCCCAGGAACCAACCCCAGGAACTAACCTCTGGAACCAACCCCTAGGAACCAACCCCTAGGAACAAACCTCTGGAACCAACCTCAGGAACCAACCTCTGGAACCAGCCTCAGGAACCAACCCCAGGAACCAACCCCAGGAACCAACCCCAGGAACTAACCTCTGGAACCAACCCCAGAAACTAACCTCTGGAACCAACCCCAGGAACCAACCTCAGGAGCAGAAACACCACTGCGTTATAGTTCTGACAGTAAGTTCTGACCTTCTGGCGGGTTGTAGGCTCGCTGGTTGTTAGCCACAAGTTTAGTCTTTAAACTGAAGAGATGAGCTTCAATGGCTCCGCGCTCCTGGAAACAAATCATCTCATGAATGTTCCGCCAAATGAACTCACAAAACATAGAACCCAGAGTCCGACCTGGTATTTGGGCGGTTTCTCCAGCGTGCGGTAGGTTTTAAACGCCGTCAGCAGCGTTTGCATCTCCTTCACCGAGTTCGGGAAGCGCCGGTCGTTTAACTGCCCGATCTGAACACACGATACAATACTCGATACTGATACTACTGCCACAAGACAGAACAAGCCGCAATAGAAATGACAGTATCGTCGAGTTTAGTGACAGTATCGAAAGGTTTAATGACAGTAATGACAGGTTAGTATCGACAGGTTTAGTGACAGTATCGACAGGTTAGTGACAGTATCGACAGGTTTAGTGACAGTATCGACAGGTTAGTGACAGTATCGACAGTTTAATGACAGTATCGACAGGTTTAGTGACAGTATCGACAGGTTTAGTGACAGTATCGACAGGTTTAGTGATAGTATTGACAGGTTTAATGACAGTATCGACAGGTTTAATGACAGTATCGACAGGTTTAGTGACAGTATCGACAGGTTTAGTGACAGTATCGAAAGGTTTTAATGATAGTATCGACAGGTTTAATGACAGTAATGACAGGTTTAATGACAGTATTGACAGGTTTAGTGACAGTATTGACAGGTTTAGGGCCAGTATCGACAGGTTTAGTGACAGTATCGACAGGTTTAGTGACAGTATCGAAAGGTTTAGTGACTGTATCGACAGGTTTAGTGACAGTATCGACAGGTTTAGGGCCAGTATCGACAGGTTTAAGGCCAGTATCGACAGGTTGTGACAGTATCGTCGGGTTTAGTGTCAATATCGACAGGTTTAGTGACAGTATCGTAGGGTTTAGTGACAGTAGTATCGTCGGGTTTAGCGACAGTATCGTCGGGTTTAGCGGACAGTATCGTCGGGTTTAGCGACAGTATCGTCGGGTTTAGCGACAGTATCGTCGGGTTTAGCGACAGTATCGTCGGGTTTAGCGGACAGTATCGTCGGGTTTAGCGACAGTAGTCGGGTTTAGCGACAGTATCGTGGGTTTAGCGACAGTATCGTCGGGTTTTAGCGACAGTATCGTCGGTTTAGCGACAGTATCGTCGGGTTTAGCGACAGTATCGTCAGGTTTGTGACAGTATCGTCGGGTTTAGCGACAGTATCGTCGGGTTTAGCGACAGTATCGTCGGGTTTAGTGACAGTATCGTCCAGTTTAGTGACAGTATCGTCGGGTTTAGTGACAGTATCGTCGGGTTAGTGACAGTATCGTCAGTTTAGTGACAGTATCGTCGGGTTTTAGCGACAGTATCGTCGGGTTTAGTGACCGTATCGTCGGGTTTAGTGACAGTATCGTCAGGTTTAGTGACAGTATCGTCGGGTTTTGACAGTAGTACGTCGGGTTAGCGACAGTATCGTCGGGTTTTAGCGACTGTATCGTCGGGTTTAGCGTCAGTATCGTCGGGTTTAGCGACAGTATCGTCGGGTTTAGCGACAGTATCGTCGGGTTTAGCGACAGTATCGTCGGGTTTAGTGACAGTATCGTCAGTGACTTTTCTGTAAAGCACGTTGAATTACTTTGGGTTCAAATTGTGCTCTAGAAATAAACTTGTCTTGACTTGCGAATGTTGGTAAAGACTAAAAAATCTAAACCAGATGCAGTGTTGAGGGAAGTTTAGAAATATTCAGGTTCAACATTTGTGAATATCTCTTTTGGCTATTTATGGACACCCTGGTGGTCCTCGTCTGTGGGTTCTGGTCTGTACCTTGGCCTTGATCCAGTGCAGAAGATCTGACACCAGCCGCTCGTAATGAAGCTTCATCTGGTCCAGCTCCATCTGGATCCCGATGATCTGAGACAAACATCATTATTAAAGTCACACAGTGAGTTTCCCATAACTGAACTGTTTTGTTGACAATGCCTGTTTTGTGCACCAGGTGGCGCTAAAGTATTTTTAACTGTAGAATTTAAAAAATCCTTGTGCCATAACTTGGTTAAAATGGTTTGAAACTTTAAATCATTTCAGACGTCTATTTGATTTAGCCGTGGGGTCCTGAGTGGGTTTCGTGGTTGTTTTGGGGGTCCTGAGTGGGTTTGGTGGTTGTTTTGGGGTTCTCGAGTGGGTTTCATGGTTGTTTTGAGGTCCCGAGTGGGTTTGTAGTTGTTTTGGGGGTCCTGAGTGGGTTTCATGGTTGTTTTGGGGGTCCCAGTGAGTTTTGTGATTGTTTTGGGGGTCCCGAGTGAGTTTCGTGATTGTTTTGGGGGTACTGGCATGAAAAGATTGGACCTGTGTGTTTGACTGTGGTTTTCCCTGTGTCCAGCAGAGGGCAGCTCAGTCCACTCAATGGGACTAAAGTGACGTAAAGGCAACACGTGGTCCGAGTGAAAAGGCCATTGAAATCTAAAAGAACGTCAAATGTTTGTCTCCTTCGTCTTCCTTATTTGGTGTAACCCTGTGGCCGTGACACCAGGCGCCCTGGACTGTTCTCAGGTCAGTGGAAATAAAGACATGGCATTCATGTGTTTAAAGAATCATCATCATCAACAACCTGCAACTGTTTCTCCTAACCTGTGTTAGTATTATGGTAGTTAGGTAGTTAGGTAGTTAGTTAGGTAGTTAGTTAGTTGTAACAATGTACATCTGCTGCCTCTTGGCCTGTGATGGGACTCCTCTGGTTAAAGAATAAATACTGAACATCATTTAATCATTTAAAAAACTATAATGTTGGTGTTCAGTAATAGAAACATTTTATAATCAGAACATCACCTTTTTCTGTGCCTGTCTCAACTGAAACAGGTCTAAAGGTCTAAACCCGGTCTAAACCCGGTCTAAACCCGGTCTAAACCCGGTCTAAACCAGGTCTAAACCCAGTCTAAACCAGGTCTAAACCCGGTCTAAACCCGGTCTAAACCAGGTCTAAACCCGGTCTAAACCAGGTCTAAACCAGGTCTATACCCGGTCTATACCCGGTCTAAACCAGGTCTAACCAGGTCTAAACCCGGTCTAACCCAGTCTAAACCCGGTTAAACCCGGTCTAAACCCGGTCTAAACCCGGTCTAAACCCGGTCTAAACCCAGTCTAAACCCAGTCTAAACCCCGGTCTAAACCCAGTCTAAACCAGGTCTAAACCCGGTCTAAACCCGGTCTAAACCGGTCTAAACCAGGACTAAACCCAGGACTAAACCCGGTCTAAACCAGGACTAAACCAGGACAAACCAGGACTAAACCAGTCTAAACCAGGGCTAAACCAGGTCTAAACCAGGTCTAAACCCGGTCTAAACCCGGTCTAAAACCAGGTCTAAACCCAGTCTAAACCCGGTCTAAACCCGGTCTAAACAGGTCTAAACCAGGACTAAACCAGGACTAAACCCGGTCTAAACAGGTCTAAACCCGGTCTAAACCAGGACTAAACCAGGACTAAACCAGGACTAAACCCAGTCTAAACCAGGGCTAAACCAGGACTAAACCAGGTCTAAACCAGGACTAAACCCGGTCTAAACCTGTCTAAACCAGGTCTAAAACCAGGTCTAAACCGGTCTAAACCAGGTCTAAACCCAGGTCTAAACCCGGTCTAAACCAGGTCTAAACCAGGACTAAACCAGGACTAAAACCAGGACTAAACCCAGGACTAAACCAGGGACTAAACCAGGACTAAAACCCAGTCTAAACCAGGGCTAAACCAGACTAAACCAGGTCTAAACCCGGTCAAACCAGGACTAAACCAGGACTAAACCAGGTCTAAACCCGGTCTAAACCAGGACTAAACCAAGACTAAACCAGGTCTAAACCAGGTCTAAACCCGGTCTAAACCCGGTCTAAACCAGGACTAAACCAGGACTAAACAGGGACTAAACCAGGGCTAAACCAGGGCTAAACCAGGACTAAACCAGGTCTAAACCAGGACTAAACCCGGTCTAAACAGGACTAAACCAGGACTAAACCCGGTCTAAACCTGGTCTAAACCAGGACTAAACCAGGACTAAACCCGGTCTAAACCAGGACTAAAACCAGGACTGAACCCGGTCTAAACCAGGATTAAACCAGGTCTAAACCCGGTGTAAACCAGGACTACACCAGGACTAAACCCGGTCTAAACCAGGACTAAACCAGGTCTAAACCCGGTGTAAACCAGGACTACACCAGGACTAAACCCGGTCTAAGCCGCATACCTTGGTGACCCTCTTCTGCACCGTCTGCTCCTGCCTGAGTTTTGGAGAAGTAGTGGTAGAACAGAGACACGTAGGTCATGATGGACTTCTCGTCTGGATGAGGAACCATCACGTCGTCCACCTCCAGCAGCTGAAGGATCCCAAACTCCTGCTCCGACAGGACGAAGGCCTGGACCAGAGCGGAGCGAGGGTCTGAGGACAGGACCTGAGGGTAGTCCACCAGGTCAGGTCTGTGGAGAGGAGAGAGGAGAGTCAGGTCTGTGGAGAGGAGAGGAGAGTCAGGTCTGTGGAGAGGAGAGAGGAGAGTCAGGTCTGTGGAGAGGAGGGAGAGTCAGGTCTGTGAGAGGAGAGTCAGGTCTGTGGAGAGGAGAGGAGAGTCAGGTCTGTGGAGAGGAGAGTCAGGTCTGTGGAGAGGAGAGGAGAGTCAGGTCTGTGGAGAGGAGAGAGACAGGTCTGTGGAGAGGAGAGTCAGGTCTGTGGAGAGAGAGGAGAGTCAGGTCTGTGGAGAGGAGAGAGAGGTCTGTGGAGAGAGTCAGGTCTGTGGAGAGGAGAGTCAGTCTGTGGAGAGGAGAGTCAGGTCTGTGGAGAGGAGAGGAGAGTCAGGTCTGTGGAGAGGAGAGTCAGGTCTGTGGAGAGGAGAGGAGAGTCAGGTCTGTGGAGAGGAGAGAGACAGGTCTGTGGAGAGGAGAATCAGGTCTGTGAGAGGAAGTCAGGTCTGTGGAGAGGAGAGGAGAGTCAGGTCTGTGGAGAGGAGAGAGACAGGTCTGTGGAGAGGAGAGTCAGGTCTGTGATAAGGGAGAGTCAGGTCTGTGAAAAGGAGAGAGTCAGTCTGTGGAGAGGAGAGTCAGGTCTGTGGAGAGGAGAGTCAGGTGTGTAGAGAGGAGAGGAGAGAGACAGGTCTGTGGAGAGAGAGAGTCAGTCTGTGGAGAGAGAGTCAGGTCTGTGGAGAGAGAGTCAGGTCTGTGGAGAGGAGAGAGGTCTGTGGAGAGAGAGTCAGGTCTGTAGAGAGGAGAGGAGAGAGACAGGTCTGTGGAGAGAGAGAGTCAGGTCTGTGGAGAGGAGAGTCAGGTCTGTGGAGAGAGAGAGTCAGGTCTGTGGAGAGGAGAGTCAGGTCTGTGGAGAGGAGAGTCAGGTCTGTGGAGAGGAAGAGTCAGGTCTGTGAGAGTCAGGTCTGTGGAGAGGAGAGAGTCAGGTCTGTGGAGAGGAGAGTCAGGTCTGTGAGAGGAGAGAGGTCTGTGGAGAGGAGAGTCAGGTTGTGGAGAGGAGAGAGTCAGGTCTTGTGAGGAGGAGGGTCAGATAGAGTCAGGTCTGTGGAGAGGAGAGGAGAGTCAGGTCTGTGGAGAGGAGAGAGAGAGAGTCAGTCTGTGGAGAGGAGAGTCAGGTCTTGGAGAGGAGAGTCAGGTCTGTGGAGAGAGAGAGGTCAGTGTCTGTGGAGAGAGAGTCAGGTCTGTGGAGAGGAGAGGAGAAGACAGGTCTGTGGAGAGGAGAGTCAGGTCTGTGGAGAGGAGAGTCAGGTCTGTGAGTCTGTGTCTGTGAGAGAGAGAGACAGGTCTGTGGAGAGGAGAGTCAGGTCTGTGGAGAGAGAGTCAGGTCTGTGGAAGGAGAGGATTCAGGTCTGGGAGAGGAGAGTCAGGTCTGTGGAGAGGAGAGAGACAGGTTGTGGAGAGGAGAGAGTCAGGTCTGTGGAGAGGAGAGAGACAGGTCTGTGGAGAGGAGAGTCAGGTCTGTGGAGAGAGTCAGGTCTGTGGAGGAGAGTCAGGTCTGTGATAAGAGAGAGTCAGGTCTGTGAAGGAGAGAGTCAGGTCTGTGGAGAGAGAGAGTCAGGTCTGTGAGAGGAGGAGTCAGTCTGTGGAGAGAGAGAGAGGTCTGTGGAGAGAGAGAGTCAGGTCTGTGGAGAGGAGAGAGTCAGAGAGAGAGTCAGGTCTGTGGAGAGGAGAGTCAGGTCTGTGGAGAGGAGAGAGAGTCAGGTCTGTGGAGAGGAGAGTCAGGTCTGTGGGAGAGGAGAGTCAGGTCTGTGATAAGGAGAGAGTCAGGTCTGTGAAAAGGAGAGAGTCAGGTCTGTGGAGAGGAGAGAGTCAGGTCTGTGGAGAGAGAGTCAGGTCTGTGGAGAGGAGAGAGTCAGGTCTGTGGAGAGGAGAGAGTCAGAGAGAGGTCTGTGGAGAGGAGAGTCAGGTCTGTGGAGAGGAGAGAGAGTCAGTCTGTGGAGAGGAGAGTCAGGTCTGTGGAGAGGAGAAGTCAGGTCTGTGGAGAGAGAGTCAGGTCTGTGGAGAGGAGAGTCAGGTCTGTGGAGAGGAGAGGAGAGTCAGGTCTGTGGAGAGGAGAGGAGAGTCAGGTCTGTGAGAGAGGAGAGTCAGGTCTGTGGAGAGGAGAGTCAGGTCTGTGGAGAGGAGAGGAGAGTCAGGTCTGTGGAGAGGAGAGGTCCAGGTCTGTGGAGAGGAGATCAGGTCTGTGGAGAGGGAGAGGGAGAGGTCAGGTCTGTGAGAGGAGAGTCAGGTCTGTGGAGAGAGAGTCTTGGGAGAGAGACAGGTCTGTGGAGAGGAGAGTCAGGTCTGTGGAGAGGAGAGGGGAGAGACAGGTCTGTGGAGAGGAGAGTCAGGTCTGTGGAGGAGATCAGGTCTGTGTAGAGGAGAGAGACAGGTCTGTGAGAGGAGAGGAGAGGAAGGTCAGGTCTGTGGAGAGGAGAGGAGAGTCAGGTCTGTGGAGAGGAGAGTCAGGTCTGTGGAGAGGAGAGAGAGAGGTCAGGTCTGTGGAGAGGAGAGTCAGGTCTGTGGAGAGGAGAGAGTCAGGTCTGTGAGAGAGGAGAGTCAGGTCTGTGGAGAGGAGAGTCAGGTCTTGTGGAGAGGGAGAGTCAGGTCGAGGAGGAGAGTCAGGTCTGTGGAGAGGAGGAGAGTCAGTCTGTGGAGAGGAGAGGAAGCTTCTGTGGAGAGAGGTCTGTGGAGAGGAGGAGAGTCAGGTCTGTGGAGAGAGAGAGTCAGAGTCTGTGGAGAGGAGAGAGTCAGGTCTGTGGAGAGGAGAGATCAGGTCTGTGGAGAGGAGAGTCAGGTCTGTGGGAGAGAGAGTCAGGTCTGTGGAAGTCAGAGAGGAGAGAGTCAGGTCTGTGGAGAGGAGAGTCAGGTCTGTGGAGAGGAGAGAGTCAGGTCTGTGGAGAGGAGAGAGTCAGGTCTGTGGAGAGGAGAGTCAGGTCTGTGGAGAGGGGAGGGGAGAGTCAGGTCTGTGGAGAGGAGAGGACCACCTGTGAGCGTGGATGAGGGCGTTGAAGGCCAGCCCATCTCTCCAGCTGGAGGAGAAGTCCTGGACACTGACTCGTGAGTATCCTGCAGTTTTCCTCTGACACCAGAGCAGCAGAGCTTCTTTGGCCGAGCGATGGGCTCGACCTTCAGACTGCCAAAGGAAACGAAAGGACCAGGATGAACTCAGGAATGCTGAAAAACACCTTTTAGTTTCTGTACCTCCTTCTCCTGAATGGGTCCGATCTGGAAGCGCAGGATGATGATCCAGAGCAGGCCCAGGATCAGGGTCCTGTCTCCGTCCACCACGTTCTCAGGTCCGATCAGCTCCACCGGGATCTTTGTCTTCAGGAAGTTCAACGCGATGCTGTTGTTCTCCAGGCAGTGAACGCGGAGGCGAGGCCGAGTCTGAGCGCGTAAAGTGGCTCCTGAGATCAACTCCAGGAGCCGGATCAGAACCAGGCCGGTCTTCAGCTCAGAGTAAACGTCCGACAGCTCGATGGACTCCTGAGGGACAGAGACCACCACGGACTAGAATGATCAAGTGTTGTCAGAGTTAGAATGTGCACTTCAGGTTTAGGAGAGGAATCTGAAGCACTTTCCCCTCACGACTCCACGGTTCCTTCAACGGAACGGAATCAACGCTGGACCCCTTTAAGTTGGCTGGTCAAAATCATCTGCGTGGGACCCGTTTGGAGTTTGACCATTGATCAACCAGGACCAGAAGAACCAGAACCACAAGAACAAGGACCAGAAGAACCAGAACCAAAAGAACCAGAACCAGAAGAACAAGGACCAGAGAACCAGAACCACAAGAACCAGGTCAAGAAGAACCAGAACCACAAGAACCAGGACCAGAAGAACCAGAAGAACAAGGACCAGAAGAACCAGAACCAGAAGAACAGAACCAGGACCAGAAGAACCAGAACCAAAAGAACCAGAAGAACCAGAAGAACAAGGACCAGAGAACCAGAACCACAAGAACAAGGACCAGAAGAACCAGAACCAAAAGAACCAGAACCAAAAGAACCAGAAGAACAAGGACCAGAAGAACCAGAACCACAATAACCAGGACCAGAAAAACCAGAACCAGAAGAACCAGAACCATAAGAACCGGTGAGAGCTGGTTGAGATGGGCGTGGACATCTCCATGACGACGTGTTGGTTTTTATTATAGAATATAAAATTGCATGTGATTTTGTTCATTTCCAGCTCTGACTCATCTCAGTCATGTGCTTTGAGTTAATCAGTTCTGAGAGAGATGCTCAGTCAGCACCAGGTCTGCTGAACCAGGTCTGAACCAGGTCTGAACCAGGTCTGAAAACCAGTCTGAACCAGGTCTGAACCAGGTCTGAACTGAACCAGGACTGAACCAGGTCTGAACCAGGTCTGAACCAGGTCTGAACCAGGACTGAACCAGGTCTGAACCAGGTCTGAACTGAACAGGTCTGAAACCAGGTCTGAACCAGGACTGAACCAGGACTGAACCACGACTGAACCAAGACTGAACCAAGACTGAACCAGGACTGAACCAGTCTGAACCAGACTGAACCAAGACTGAACCAAGACTGAACCAGGACTGAACCAGGTCTGAACCAGGACTAAACCAGGACTGAACCACTGAACCAGGTCTGAACCAAGACTGAACCAGGTCTGAACCAGGTCTGAACCAGGTGGTCATGGTCTAGTCCTAGTCGGGTTCATGTTTAGGCTTGGTTTAGTCCTGGTTTAAACCTGGTTTAGTCCTAGTTTAATCCTGATTTAGGCCTGGTTTAGTCCTGGTTTAGTCCTGGTTTAGTCCTGGTTTAGTCCTGGTTTAGTCTTGGTTTAGTCCTGGTTAAGGCCCGGGTTAGGCCTGGTTTAGTCCCGGTTTAGTCCCGGTTTAGTCCCGGTTTAGACGGTTTAGTCCGGTTTAGTCCTGGTTTAGTCCTGGTTTAGTCTTGGTTTAGTCCTGGTTTAGGCCTGGTTTAATCCTGGTTTAGTCCTGGTTTAGTCCTGGTTTAGTACTAGTTTAGACCTGGTTTAGTACTAGTTTAGACCTGGTTTGGTCCTGGTTTAGGCCTGGTTTAGACCTGGTTTAGACCTGGTTTAGACCTGGTTTAGTCCTGGTTTAATCCTGGTTTAGGCCCGGTTTAGACCCGGTTTAGTCCTGGTTTAGTACTAGTTTAGACCTGGTTTAGACCTGGTTTAGTCCTGGTTTAGTCCTGGTTTAGTCCTGGTTTAGACCCAGTTTAAACCCTGTTTAGACCCGGTTTAGCGCCACAGTGTGGTTCATTGTAACGTTCTTCTGACCTGGTGGTGACTCATAACTCTGGTGATGATCTGGTCAGACTCTGACCACAGAGACCTCCACATGACTCTTATCTCGGTGATAAACCTGACAGCAGCTCGTTCTCCCTCACGCCTCATGTTTGCTCTCATAACCTTCTCCAGATGGGTCTCGTCATTCCATGGATTCCTCTGGATATTCTGCAACGTGAGCTGGAGTTATGAAGGTTTGTGTCGGCAGAAGGTGCGGCAGGTCAGGAGACGCACACCAGCGATGTCAGGAGGACCGTCAAGTCCAAAAGAAGATGACGAGAAGGTTTCACTGTCTTTCAGTTATTCAAGTGTTTAAACTCTCAAAAACATGGACCTCACTGTGAGTGGGCTCGCCTCTCCGCAGATCTGACTTCATTTATTTCACCTTTGTCTCGTTTACAGCCTCGTGTTCTGACAAATGTGTTTGTATAAATATTATTCTGAACTGAAATGTCTTCATCTCCAACGCGACGCCTCCAGAATCGTTTAGTCCTGTTTAAATCTGGTTTAAGTCCAGGCTCTGGTTTCAGTCCTGGTTGGTCCTGGTTTAGTTTTGACTGGATCAGACCTGGTTCTGTTACAGTCAGTGTGGGCGTGTACTTGGCTCTGATTGGTCGGTGTGGGCGTGTACTTGGCTCTGATTGGTCAGTGTGGGCGTGTACTTGGCTCTGATTGGTCAGTGTGGGCGTGTACTTGGCTCTGATTGGTCGTGTGGGCGTGTACTGCACTCTGATTGGCTGCCTGAATTGGTCGTGTGGGCGTGTACTTGCTCTGATTGGTCGGTGTACTGGCTTGATTGGTCAGTGGGCGTGTACTTGGCTCTGATTGGTCGAGTGTGGGCGTGTACTTGGCTCTGATTGGTCGTGTGGGCGTGTATTGGGTCAGATTGGCGTGTGGGCGGTGTCGTGTCTTGCTGGTTGGCGGTGTGGGGTTACTTGCACTCTGATTGGTCAGTGTGCGGCTGCACTTGCACTGATTGGCCCTTCAGCTCAGATGATGTAGCCTTATTTTGTGCGAAGACGCTGTTCATCGCCATTTGGTGAAGGTCTTCTTCTGCACGCTCATCCTCTGCTCCTGCAGCTCCCGCACTCGACCCGCCATCCTCCTCGCTGCTCCATCCTGATTGGTCCACAGAGCAATGAGGTACAAACAGCTAGGAGGCGGTGCAAGACTGAAACAGAAACGAATGGAAAGCTGTGAAAGTCAGTGGTGTCGAGAGCAGGTGGTCTCCTCGTTCCACTGAATCCAAGTGTTCTTTCTCGGTGAAAGGCTTCTCAGACCACTGTCAGTGAGGTGCATCATGGGAGAAACTCAGGCTCTGTCCTGGGGCCCATTGTTCAGTCTGTGCCATGACGAGTCATCTGAACGAGGCTGAACACAGTTTGTTCTTCACGTTCTTTCACATCATAATGTGTAAACTCAAGAAAACGTCAGAAAACCAAAGCCTCAGAAACGAAAACATGTGAATGAGTTCAATAAAGTTAAATATCTCATTTCAGAGCACTAAAAACCCTCTGACAGGGGTAAAAACACTCTGACAGGGGTAAAAACACTCTGACAGGGGTAAAAACACACTGACAGGGGTAAAAACAAAGGGGTAAAAAAACATCAGGGGTAAAAACACTCTGACAGGGTAAAAAACACTGACAGTAAAAACACTCTGACAGGGGTAAAAAACACTCTGACAGGGGTAAAAAACACTCTGACAGGGGTAAAAAACACTCTGACAGGGGTAAAAACACTCTGACAGGGTAAAAACACACTGAAAGGGGAAAAACACTGAAGGGGTAAAAAACACTCTGACAGGGTAAAAAACACTCTGACAGGGGTAAAAACTACGAGTCAACACTGACAGGGGTAAAAACACTCTGACAGGGTAAAAACACTCTGACAGGGGTAAAAAACACTCTGACTGCAGGGGTAAAAACACTCTGACAGGGGTAAAACACTCATGACAGGGGTAAAACACTCTGACAGGGGTAAAAACACTCTGGGTAAAAACACTCTAAAACACTCTGCAGGGGTAAAAACACTCTGACAAGGGGTATAAGAAAACACTCTGACGGGGTAAAAAACACTCTGACAGGGGTAACAACACACTGAAGGGGTAAAAACACTCTGATAGGGGTAAAAACCACTCTGACAGGGAGTAAAACACACTGCAGGGTAAAAAACACTCTGAAGGGGTAACACCGACAGGGTAAAACATCTGACAGGGGTAAAAACACTCTGACAGGGTAAAAACACTCTGACTGACAGGGGTAAATAACATAAAAACACTCTGACAGGGGTAAAAAACAACTCTGACAGGGGTAAAAAACTCTGACAGGGGTAAAAACACTCTGACAGGGGAAAAACTGACTAAACCCTGACAGGGGTAAAACACTCGAGACAGGAGTAAAAAGTCTGCACAGGGGTAAAAAACTCTGAGCAGGGTCAAAACACTCTGACAGCGAGTAAAAACCACTATTGAACAGGGGTAAAAAACTCTGACAGGAGTTAAAAACACTCTGACAGGGGTTAAACAACTCTGACAGGTAAAACAACCTCGGTCTGACAGGAGTAAAGAAACACTGGTTGGATCTGACAGGGGTAAAAAATCTGACGGAGTAAAAACACTCTGACAGGGTAAAACACACTGACGGGGTAAAAAACACTCTGACAGGGGTAAAAACTTGAAGGAGTAAAAATACTCTGACAGGGGTAAAAACATCTCTGACAGGGGTAAAAACAACTCTCGAAGGGGTAAAAACACTCTGACAGGGGTAAAACACCTCTGACAGGAGTAAACACTCTGGACAGGGAGGTAAAACACTCTGACAGGGTAACAACACTCTGACAGGGGTAAAAACATCCTGACAGGAGTAAAAAACTCTGACAGGGGTAAAAACCTCTGACAGGAGTACACTCTGAAACAGGAGTAAAAAATCAATCTGACAGGGGGTAAAAAAACTCTGACAGGAGTAAAAACACTCTTTGACGGGGTAAAACACTCTGAAGGGGTAAAACACTCTGACAGGGGTAAAAACACTCTGACCGGGGGTAAAAACACACTGGAACAGGCGGTAAAAACCACGACAGGGGGTAAAAACACACTGACGGGGTAAAAAACTGACAGGGGTAAACACTCTGACAGGGTAAACAACACTGGACAGGGGTAACACACGACAGGGGTAAAACCTCTGACAGGGGTAAAACTACTCTGCAGGGGTAAAAAACACTCTGACAGGGTAAAAACACTCTGACAGGGGTAAAAACACACTGACAGGGTAAAAACACACTGAAGGAGTAAAACACACGAACAGGGGTATACAACACTCTGACAGGAGTAAAAACACTCTGACACCTAAAAACACACTGACAGGAGTAAAAACACACTGACAGGTGTAAAAACCTCTGACAGGGTAAAAACACTCTGACAGGGAAAAACACTAAAAAAACACACTGACAGGGAAAAACACTCTGACAGGGGTAAAAAACACTCTGACAGGGGGTAAAAACACTCTGACGGGAAAAAACACTCTGACAGGGTAAAAACACCTGACAGGGGTAAAGAACACTCTGACAGGAGTAAAAACACACTGACAGGATAAAACACTCTGACAGGGGTAAAACACTCTGACAGGAGTAAAAACACAGAGTAAAAACAGGATAAAACACTCTGACAGGGGTAAAAAACACTCTGACAGGAGTAAAAAAGCACTGACAGGGGTAAAACACACTGACGGGGTAAACCTGACAGGATAAAAACACACTGACACGGGGTAAAAACACTCTGACAGGAGTAAAAACACTCTGACAGGAGTAAAAACAGTAAAAACAGGGTAAAAACACCTGACAGGAGTAAAACACACTGACATGGTGTAAAACACTCTGACAGGGGTAACAATCTGACAGGAGTAAAAACACTCTGACAGGGGTAAAAAACACAATACAGGGTAAAAACACACTGACAGGGGTAAAAAAACTCTGAAGGGTAAAAACACTCTGACAGGGGTAAAACCTCTGACAGGGGTAACACACTGAAGGAGTAAAAACATCTGACAGGGGTAACATCTGACAGGGGTAAAAACCACTGACAGGAAGTAAAAACACACTGACAGGGGGAAAACACTCTGACGGGGTAAAACACTGACAGGGGTAAAAACCTCTGAACAGGGGTAAAACACTGCCCAGCGGGTAAAACACACTGACAGGGGTAAAACATCTGACAGGGGTAAAAACACACTGACAGGGGTAAAACACTGACGGGGTAAAAACTCTGACAGGAGTAAAAACAACGACAGGGGTAAAACCACTGACAGGGGTAAAACACTCTGCAGGAGTAAAAACACATGACAGGGGTAAAACACTCTGAAGGAAGTAAAAACACACTGACAGGTGTAACCAAAAAACACTCTGACAGGGGTAAAAACACTCTAGACGACAGGGGAAAAACACTCTGACAGGAGTAAAAAACAGCTGGCAGGGGCTAAAAAACACTGCGGGGTACAAAAACTGCAGGAGTAAAACACTCTGGACAGGGTAAACACTCTTGAAGAGTAAAAAACTCTGACAGGGTAAAAACACTCTGCAGGGGTAAACATGACGGAGTAAAACACACTGACAGGGGTAAAAACACAACTGACCAGGGTAACACACCTGACAGGAGTAAAACCTCTGACAGGGGTAAACATCCCTGACAGGAGTTAAAAACTTCTGACAGGAGTAAGACGACTTGCACAGGGGAAAAAACCTCTGACAGGGGTAAAAACATCTGACAGGGTAACCAGGGGTAAAAACACACTGACAGGAGTAAAACACTCTGACAGGGGTAAAAACACTCTGACAGGAGTAAAAACACTCTGACAGGGGTAAAAACACTCTGACAGGAGTAAAAACACTCTGACAGGGGTAAAAACACTCACTGGGATGAATATTGAGCCATAAAGGTTCGATTTGGTTTTATGTCTTTCACTGCGACGCTTTATGACAAAACGACACTAAACATTCCTGAGGGACATAAACGTCACATGTGCGAGTTTATGTTTGACACGTTCACGTCAACACAAAAGTGAGGATTCTGTCAAAGCAACGGCCTGAGTAAGGGTCCGGAACACTTTACAGGGTCCACAAGGGCATGAAATGACAATGTGTGTTTGTGCGTCTGTGTGCATGTGTTTGTGTGTGTTTGTTTATGTGTGTGTGTGTGTGTTTGTGTGTGTGTGTTTGTGTGTGTTTGTTTGTTTGCGTTTGTTTGCGTTTGTGTGTGTTTGTGTGTGTTTGTGTGTGTTTGTTTGCGTTTGTGTGCGTTTGTGTGTGTTTGTGTGTGTTTGTGCCCCTGGAACCTTTGCTTCTGGACGGACCCTTCGCTTGTGAAAACTCGAAGGACTGAGGCCATTTTAGACCTGTTTAGTCCCCATTTAGATCCGGTTTAGACTTGGTTCAGTCCTGGTTTAGTCCTGGTTTAGTCCTGGTTCAGACCTGGTTTAGTCCTGATTCAGTCCTGGTTTAGTCCTGGTTCAGTCCTGGTTCAGATCCGGTTTAGACTTGGTTCAGTCCTGGTTTAGTCCTGGTTTAGTCCTGGTTCAGACCTGGTTTAGTCCTGATTCAGTCCTGGTTTAGTCCTGGTTCAGTCCTGGTTCAGACCTGGTTTAGACTTGGTTCAGTCCTGGTTTAGTCCTGGTTTAGTCCTGGTTTAGTCCTGGTTCAGACCTGGTTTAGTCCTGATTCAGTCCTGGTTTAGTCCTGGTTCAGACCTGGTTTGCACCTGGTTCAGTCCTGGTTTAGTCCTGGTTCAGTCCTGGTTTAGTCCTGGTTTAGTCCTGATTCAGTCCTGGTTTAGTCCTGGTTCAGTCCTGGTTCAGTCCTGGTTCAGACCTGGTTTAGTCCCGGTTCCGACCTGGTTCCGACCTGGTTTAGACCTGGTTCATTCAGTTCAGACCTGGTTCAGACCTGGTTCAGACCTGGTTTTTAGTCCTGGTGTAGTCCTGTTTAGTCCTGATTCAGTCCTGGTTTAGTCCTGGTTTCAGTCCTGGTTCAGTCCTGGTTTCAGTCCTGGTTCCGACCGGTTCAGACCTGGACCTGGTTTAGACCTGGTGGTTTAGACCTGGTTTAGACTGGTTCAGACCTGGTTCAGTCCTGGTTCAGTCCTGGTTCAGACCGTCGGTTCAGACCTGTGTTTCAGACCTGGTTCAGCCTGGTTAGCCTGGTCAGACCTGGTTCAGACCTGGCTTCAGCCTGGTTCAGACCTGGTTCAGACCTGTTCAGTTCAGACCTGTTCAGACCTTTCAGACCTGGTTCAGACCTGTTCAGACTGGTCAGACCTGGTTCAGACCTGGTTCAGAACCTGGTTCAGACTGGTTCAGTCCTGGTTCAGACCATGGTTCAGACCTGGTTCAGGCCTGGTTCAGACCTGGTTCAGGCCTGGTTCAGTCCTGGTTCAGGCCTGGTTCAGGCCTGGTTCAGACTGGTTCAGACCTGGTTCAGACCTGGTTCAGACCTGTTCAGACCTGGTTTCAGTACCTGGGTTCAGTCCTGTCCAGCCTGGTTCAGTCCTGGTTCAGACCTGGTTCAGACCTGGTTCAGACCTGGTTCAGACCTGGTTCAGTCCGGTTCCGACCTGGTTCCGACCTGGTTTAGACCTGGTTCGACCTGTTTAGACCTGGTTTCAGACACTGGTTCGACCTGGTTCAGTCCTGGTGTCAGTCCTGGTTCAGTCCTGTTCAGTCCTGGTTTAGTCCTGGTTCAGACCTGGTTTTCTCCCGGTTCAGACCCGGTTTAGACCTGGTTCCGACCTGGTTTAGGACCTGGTTCAGACCTGGTTCAGACCTGGTTCAGTCTGGTTCAGACCTGGTTCAGACCTGGTTCAGACCTGGTTCAGACCTGGTTCAGCCTGTTCAGTTCAGACCTGGTTCGGACCTGGTTCAGGCCTGGTTCAGACCTGGTTCAGACCTGTTCAGAACCTGGTTCAGACCTGGTTCAGACCTGGTTCAGACCCTGGTTAGACCTGGTTTAGACCTGAGTTTAGTCCTGGTTTAGACCTGGTTCAGACCTGGTTCAGACCGTGGTTCAGACCTGGTTCAGACCTGGTTCAGACCCCTCCAGCAGGAGGAATAACCTCATATTTCACCGCTGTCGCTTTCAGAGTGAAGCCTTGGTAAAGTTCAGGTCTGAGTCCAAAGCTTCTAAAACACTTTTGAGTCGTACCTTAACGTCGGGTTCAGAAGACAGATGCTCCTCGTGCTGCTGCAGCTTCTCGTCTGCTGCAGCTTCTCGTCTGCTGCAGCTCCTCGTCTGCTGCAGCTCCTCGTCGGCTCACCGGCTCTCAGAGGTCAAAGTTTTCAGCAGATTCACTTTTAATGTTTGACTCTCAGCTTCATAAACATCTGAAGCAGCACAACTTTATTTAAACACAAAGAACAGACAGAAGCTCCACATCACGAGCCAAAAAACACACATCTGGTGTCCAGGTCCAGGTCCAGAGTCCGGGTCCGGGTCCGGGTGTCCGGGTCCAGGTCCGGATAAAGGTCCAAATCTGCCTCAAGTGAAACCAGTGCAAACCTTTACTTTTACAAATGGACTAAAAAACAATGTGCAGTTTTCCAGACTTTAATCGAGGAAAGGAGAAGTCAGGCTGAGGAGCACAAACGTATGGCTTTGTCCAAGGCACGAAGGTTCTATCATCAGAAGAAAGGTTCTAGCATCAGAAGGTTCCAGACATCAGAGAAGTTTCAGCATCAGAAGAAGGTTCTAGCTCAAGGGATTAGCATCAAGAAGGTTCTAGCATCAGAAGAAGGTTCTAGCATCAGAAGAAGGTTCTAGCATCAGAAGAAGGTTCTAGTCAGAAGGAAGTTTCTGCATCAGAAGGTTCTAGCATCAGAAGAAGGTTCTAGCATCAGAAGGTTCTAGCATCAGAAGAAGGTTCTTTAGAAAGAAGGTCTAGCATCAGAAGAAGTTCTAGCATCAGAAGGTTCTAGCATAGAAGAAGGTTCTAGCTATCAGAAGAAGGTTCTAGCATCAGAAGAAGGTTCAGCATCAGAAGAAGGTTCTAGCATCAGAAGGTTAGCATCAGAAGTTCTAGCATCAGAAAGGTTCTAGCATCAGAGGTTCTAGCATCAAAGGTTCTGCATCGGACGAAGTTCTAGCATCAGAGGTTCTTTAGCAAAAGTTTCAGAAGAAGGTTCTAGCATCAGAAGTTCTATTAAGAAGGTTCTAGCATCAGAAGAAGGTTTAGCATCAGAAGGTTCTATTATCAGAAGAAGGTTCTAGCATCAGAAGAAGGTTCTAGCATCAGAAGAAGATCATTTTATATATTTGAAATAATCTATTCATATAATGTGGAAAAACCAACAAAATGAGACGAGAAAACAGAACAAATCGTCGCTACAAAATAACATTGAAATACATTGATTCTTTTACATTATTTGGCATCACTGCAACAGCAACGTTTTACACCAACATTAATAATATAATAGAAATAAGAATAATAATAATAATAATTTGACCAAAAAGTTTGTGACGAACCAGAATCTGAAGCAAATGTGGTTTAAATATTTAATGTGAGAAGCAGAAGGGTTTAGACCTGGTTTAGACCCGGTTTAGACCCGTTTTTTAGTCCTGGTTCTAGTCCTGGTTTAGACTCTGTTTAGACCTGGTTTAGAGACCTGGTTTAGATTCCTTGTTTAGACACTGGCTTTAACTGCTTCAGTCCTGTTTAGACCTGGTTTAAGACCTGGTTTGACCTGGTTCAGTCCTGGTTTAGACCTGGTTTGGTCCTGGTTTAGACCTGGTTTAGACCTGGTTTAGACCTGTTTAGACCTGGTCAGTCCTGGTTTAGACCTGGTTCAGTCCTGGTTTAGACCTGGTTTAGACCTGGTTTAGACCTGGTTTAGTCCTGGTTTAGTCCTGGTTTAGACCTGGATTAGACCTGGTTTAGACCTGGTTTAGACCTGGTTTAGACCTGGTTTAGTCATGGTTTAGTCCCGGTTCAGTCCTGGTTCAGACCTGGTTTAGTCCCGGTTCAGTCCTGGTTTAGTCATGGTTTAGTCCTGGTTTAGACCTGGTTTAGTCCCGGTTCAGTCCTGGTTCAGACCTGGTTTAGTCCTGGTTTAGTCCCGGTTCAGTCCTGGTTTAGTCATGGTTTAGTCCCGGTTCAGTCCTGGTTCAGACCTGGTTTAGTCCTGGTTTAGTCCCGGTTCAGTCCTGGTTCAGACCTGGTTCAGTCCTGGTTTAGTCATGGTTTAGTCCTGGTTCAGTCCTGGTTCAGACCTGGTTTAGTCCTGGTTCAGACCATAAAGAAACTATAAACATAAGATTATTAAACTTTATGGTTCATCTTTATCACAGAAAAGTCTTCAAATGTTAATCTAAAACTTTGGAACTAAAGACATAAACCAGGTCCAAACCCAGACTTGAACCGGTTTTGCCCAGTTTCAGACCAGGTTTAGTCCTGGGTTTAATCCAAACAGTGAAATGTTGTCAAAGTTCAGAAAGTTCAGCACAAAGTCATTTTTCATGAGTTTTAACAAACGCCGGAGACAAAGGAACACAAGGGGCGGGGCCTAAACAGGAAGTGCATAGAGATCTGAGGTCACAACGGGGTTTAAACTCTGTCTGTGATTGGTCCGAATCTGGATTTACAAGAAAGAGACGCTTTTCCTTGAAACAAAATTAACTTTGAACTTGAACCGAGCCAGAACCAGGTCTAAACCAGGTCTAAACCAGGCCTAAACCAGGCCTAAACCAGGCCTAAACCAGGTCCAAAGCACTGGTTCCGTCCTGGTCTCTGGTTCTTGGTCCTGGTCCCCGGTTCTCTCCTGGTCTCTGATTCCATCCTGGTCCCTGTGTCCGGTCCTGGTCTCTGGGTCCGGTCCTGGTCTCTGGGTCCGGTCCTGGTCTCTGGGTCCGGTCCTGGTCTCTGGGTCCGGCCCTGGTCTCTGGGTCCGGCCCTGGTCTCTGGTCCGGCCCTGGTCTCTGGTCGCCCTGGTCTCTGGTTTTGTCTCTCGGTCTCGTCTCCTGGCCGTTCGGGTCCTCGTCTCTGGTTCGGTCTCTGGTTCGTCTCTGGTTCGGTCCTGGTCTCTGGTTCGGCGTCTCTGGTTCGGCCTCTCTCTGGTCTCGGTCTCTGGTTTGGTTCGGTCGGTCTGTTGTCCTCTCTCTGGTCTCGTTCGGTCCTGGTCTCTGGTTCGGTCCTGTCTCTGGTGTCTGGTTCGGTCTGGTCTCTGGTTCTGCGTCTCTGTTCGGTCTCTGGTTTCCTGTCTCTGGTTCGGTCCTTCTCTAGTCTCTGGTCTGGTCTCTGGTCTCTGGGTCTCTGGTCCTCTGGTTCGGTCTCTAGTTCAGTCCTGGTCTCTGGTTCTGGTCTCTGGTTCAGTCCTGGTTCGGTCCTGTCTCTGGTTCGGTCTCGTCGGTCCGGTTCTGGTTGTCTCTGCTGGTCTCTGTCTCTGGTTCGGCCTGGTCTCTGGTTCGGTCCTGGTCTCTGGTTCGTCCTAGTCTCTGGTCGGTCCTGGTCTCTGTTTGGTCTTCTGGTTCGGTCCTGGCTCTGGTTCGGTCCTGGTCTCTGGTTCTGGCGGTCCCTGGTTTCTTCTCTGGTTCGGTCTCTGGTTCGGTCCTGGTCGTCTCTGTTCGGCCCTGGTTCTCTGCGTCTCTGGTTCGGTCCTGGTCTCTGGTTCGGTCTCGTCTCGGTCCTGGTTCTCTTCTGGTTCTCCTAGTCTCTGGTTCGGTCCTGGTCTCTGGTTTGGTCTCTGGTTCGGTCTGGTCTCTGGTTCGGCCTCTGGTTCGGTCCTGGTCTCTGGTCGTCTTGTCCTGGTTCTTCCTCTGTTCGTTCTCTGGTTCGGTCTCTGGTTCGGTCTCTGGTTCGGCCCTGGTCTCTTGGGTTCGTCTCTAGTCTCTGGTTCGGTCTCTGGCTTCTGGTTTGGTCTCTAGTTCGGTCCGGTCTCTCTGTTCGGTCCTGGTCTCTGGTTCGGTCTCTGGTTCGGCCCTGGTCCTGGTTCGGCCCTGGTCGGTTCGTCTCTTCGGTCTCTTGGTCTCTGGTTTCGGTCTCTCGGTCCCTGGTCTCTGGTTGGTCTCTGGTTGGTCTCTGGTTCAGGTCTCTGGTTCTGGTCTCTGGTTGGTCTCTGGTTCCGGTCTCTGTTCGGTCTGGTCTCTGGTCTCTGGTTCGGTCTCTGGTTCGGTCTCTGGTTCGGTCTCTGGTTCCTGGTCTCTGGTCTCTGGTCCTCTCTCTGGTTCTGGTCTCTGGTTCGGCCCTGGTCTCTGGTTTTGCCTGGTTCGGTCCTGGTCCCTGGTTCGGTCCTGGACCCTGGTTCGGTTCCTGGCCCCGGTTCAGTCCTCGGTGTGGCCGTAGACCTCTCCGTTGCTCGGCGCTGGTCTTGCGGTGCGACGGGGGGATCAGATGTTGGGGCAGCTCCAGTGGAAGCTCGTATCCTTCCAGCTTGACTTGGATCAGATGCTGTGCCAGGGCGAACTCCTCGTCGTCGAGCATGCCGTCGTGGTCGCAGTCCGCCAGCTTCCAGATCTTTCCCAGGACCGTGTTGGGCAGACGGGAGTTCATCATCTCCTTCTTGGCGTTGACTCCGGAGATCTTGCCGTTGACGGGCATCAGCGTGTAGAAGATCTCGTCGTAGCGGTGTTTGTCGCGGCTCACGATCCAGTCCTCATGGTCGGCGCCGGCGCTGATGCCTTCGCCGTAGCCGTGACCGAAGGGGCCATCCTAGGCAGAGGAGAGGGAGGTCAGGGGTTAAAGGTCAAGGTCAAGGTACAGAGTACTATAACAGGTCTAGTTATTTTCACAAGAAACCAATGAATCATTTGATCTCAAATAATATGATTAAGAATGAATGGAAATGTTTTATTGTTCTTTTAAAAGCGGATTTGAGGGACAATATGAAGCTGGGACAAGCTGGACAATATGAAGCTGGACAATATGAAGCTGGACAATATGAATGGACATGAAGCTGGACAATATGAAGCTGGACAATATGAAGCTGGACATATGAAGCTGGACAATATGAAGCTGGACAAACGTCTGCATCTCCAGGCGACACTTGAGTCTGGATTTGAATCGATAAAGAACTAAAGGCAGACTATGCCGACTGTCGGCTCACTGTGTGACGAGGGCACTGCACCCTCGGACCAGACCGCCTGATCGAGCTGCTGCCCCTCGGTCCAGACCGCCTGGTCGGGCTGGTGCCCTCGGTCCAAACACCTGGTCGGGCTGGTGCCCCTCTGTCCTAACACCTGGTCGGGCTGGTGCCCTCGGTCCTAACACCTGGTCGGGCTGGTGCCCCTCGATCATAACCGCCAGGACGGGCTGGTGCCCTTCGCTCCAACCCGCCTGGTTGAGCTGGTGCCCCGTGGTCCAAACGCCTGGTCGGGCTGGTGCCCCTCAGTCCAACCTGCCTGCTCGGGCTGGTGCCCTCGGTCCAAAACGCCTGCTCGGGCTGATGCCCCTCGATCATAACCGCCAGGTCGGGCTGGTGCCCCTCGGATCCATAACCGCCTGGTCGGGCTGGTGCCCTCGGTCCAAACGGCTGGTCGGCTGGTGCCCCTCGGTCCAAACGCCTGCGGGCTGGTGCCCCTCGGTCCTAAACGCGGGTGGTGCCCCTCGGTCCAACCCGCCTGCTCGGGCTGATGCCCCTCGATCATAACTGCCTGGTTCGGGCTGGTGCCCCTCGGTACAAACTGCCTGGTCGGGCTGGTTCCCCTCGGACCAAACTGCCTGGTCGGGCTGGTGCCCCTCGGTCCAAACTGCCTGGTCGGGCTGGTGCCCCCGTCCAACCGCGCTGTCGGCATGCTGATGCCCTCGATCATAAACGCCCAGGTCGGGGCTGTGCACTCGATCATACCCGACCTGTCGGGCTTAGGTGCCCCTCGGCTCCCAAACGTGACGTCGGGCTGTGCCCCTCGGTCCAAACGCCTCTCGGGCTGGTGCCCCTCGGTCTAACACCTGGTCGGGGTGGTTCCCCCGTCCAACCCGCCTGTCGGCCTGCTGCCCCTCTGTCCAAACGCCTGGTCGGGCTGATGCCCCCGTCAAACCGCCAGGTCGGGCTGTGCCCCTCGATCATAACCGCCAGTGCGGCGTGCCTCGTCAAACCCTGGTCGGGCTGGTGCCCTCGGTCCAATACGCCTGGTTGAGCTCCGTGCCCCTCGGCTCCAAGCCGCCCTGGTGCTGTGCCCCTCTGTCCAAAGCCGATGTGCCCCTCTGGTCCAAACGCTGGTCGGCTGGTGCCGCTCGATCATAACCGCCTGATCGGGCTGGTGCCCCTCGTTCCAAACGCCTGGTCGAGCTGGTGCCCCTCGTCCAACCCGCCTGGATCGGCTGGTGCCCCTCGTTCCAACGCCTGGTCGAGCTGGGTGCCCCTCGGTCCAACCCGCGCTGGTCGGGCTGGTGCCCCTCGGCCCTAACACCTGGTCGGGCTGGTGCCCTCGGTCCTAACACGTGGTCGGGCTGGTGCCCCTCGGTCATGACCGCCAGTCGGGGATGGTCCCTTCGTCAACCGCCTGGTCGGCTGTGCCCCTCGGTCCAACTCCGCCTGGTCGGGCAACAGACTGAGGTGTTTCACACGAGAATGGCTCCAGACGCTCCGCAGACCTTGCTCTGGACCCAGTGCTCCGAGGTCAGTCAATGTTCCCCCGTGTTTTAATGCAAAACGCAGAGAAGAGCTGAGACTGGACAGTTTGATGTCCGATTAATCGGTACGTCTTCAGTCGACGACAGCCTTAAGCTGAAGTTCAGTTACGCCGAGTGAGAATAAAGACGTTTCGATGACGTTTCAAAGACTCTGAGATCGGACTTTCCTCGTTCAATAAAGATCAATTCAATCAAATAATAACACTCTTCCAGAACATATTCGCACGACTCAACACACTTGATGTTTTTACCTGCGAGCCTCGAAGGCTCCGCCCTGAACCATGGAGGGCGGAGTTTTTAGACTCCTCCTCCCGATCATCGCCATGAGGACGGCGATCTTTGACGCCAACATTTTATCGACCGACCTCGATGAGTTTCATCTTTAGAGACGGGAATTTACTGAAGTCGTAGTGTTGCAGCTGATCCTGGAGGGGGCGGACATTGGGTCAGAATGAACAAACTACAAAGAGCATTGAAACAGAAAACAGAGTAACTCAGCTGAAACGGGGGAAACGAGGGAAAACGAGGGGAAACGAGGGGAAAGCAGGGGGTGGAACGGGGGGAACCTGGGGAAAACTGGGGCGGAATCAGGGGAAGAAACATGGGGGGACCGGGGGGGAGAAACGGGGGGGAAACGGGGCAATGACGACTCAAACATTCAGGAGTCTCTGAAATAGAACTTCAGAGGACAAACGTGTCACATGTTTAAAAGAACACGCCCCCTTTAAGGACTTTTTAAATCTTTTGGCCAAAAGTCAGAGCAACTAAAGGAATGTTCTAACTCCAAAACAGTGTCAGTGTCAGTCAGTCGTTTCAGGGGCCCCGGTCCAAGTCGGGCCCCGGTCCAAGTCGGTCCTGGTCCGGTCGGTCCCTGGTCCGGTCCCTGGTCCCTGGTCCGGTCCCTGGTCCGGTCTTGAGTCCAGGTCCTGAGGGGACTTTAGACCCAGATGTTGCAGCTGTTTGAGTCTCTGCAGGAGTTTTTAAACTAAAAACTGTCCTGAGTCCAAAACAAACAAAGAGCTGAACACGATGAACCTAAAGAGACAAACTGTCCCCGGGAACAGGACCTGGAGACGTTGGAACACGTGAGAAAAGGCTCCAGCAGCTCGTGTCTCAGCGTTCACCACAGGAAACACAAACGTTTGGAGGATGGTCAGGTTTCACGTCTCACACGAGGCTTAACTCTAAAGTGTGTCCGGACCCCCACAGTTTCTTACATTGTAGGTGACGTTTAGGCGCGTTTTCTGGCGATGATTTGGTGATTTGCTAAAGGTTTGTCACCTGCATCTTGGCCACGTTGGGGAAGTCTCCGGGGCTGATGTGGTGCTCTCGCTGGAGGATGGTGTAGATCTCGGGTAATCGCATGATGAGCTCCTCCTTCTTCTTCTCTCGGCCGAAGAGCGAGGGCATTTCCTTCTTCAGGTAACTGATGATGTAGGCGTGAACCTGAGGCGTAAAGAGGACTCCTTTAAACCTCAGATGGTTTGATGAACTTTGAGCAGATCTTTTAAAGCTCAAACTTAAAACAGACTCGAAACCCTCAGTCTCACTTCTGTTTTCTCAATAAACACAACTTTATTTTCCTTGTTTCGTTTGTGTTTTAATGAAACTCTTGCACTCTGTGACCTCTGACCTCTGACCTCTGCTCATGACCTCTTTCAATCTCCTGCTTTAAACCGTCTCTTGTTCCTTTGTCTCGTGTTTTAGAACTTAACAATGTCTGTTCTGAAAACCACACATGACTCAGGCGTTCCCTCACCGGGATATGTGTTAGCGCTCCATCTACTGGCAGCAGAGGGAATCACCATGTGGAAATAAACAAAAGCTAGCTTGCGGCGAAGTGCTAATGTGAACACACAGTTGTGATGAAGGCGATTTGAGTCTGAGATGATTTATTCAGGAGAGTGTTTTTGTGAGGCTCAGAGAAGGAGCAGTGAAGAGGAGCTCGTAAACGTCATGAAACAAACAACGAAAGCAGTTTGTGATGAGGAACAGTTAGAACCGGGTTAGAACCGGGTTAGAACCGGGTTAAAACAGGGTTAAAACAGGGTTAAAACAGGGTTAGAACAGGGTTAGAACCGGGTTAGAACAGGGTTAGAACAGAGTTAGAACCGGGTTAGAACATAATTAGAACAGGGTTAGAACAGAGTTAGAACAGGGTTAGAACAGGGTTAGAACCGGGTTAGAACTGGGTTAGAATGGGTTAGAACAGGGTTAGAACAGAGTTAGAACTGGATTAGAACAGAGTTAGAACAGAGTTAGAACTGGGTTAGAACAGGGTTAGAACTGGGTTAGAAAAGGGTTAGAACTGGGTTAGAACAGGGTTAGAACAGAGTTAGAACAGAGTTAGAACTGGATTAGAACTGGGTTAGAACCGGGTTAGAACCGGGTTAAAGTCGGGCTCACCTTGGCGAGTCGGGCTCTCTTGATCAGGTCGTTGAGTTTCCTCAGAGCTGCGTTTCGGGGTAAACCCTGAATGTCTTTGAACAAATCCTGAGTCTCGGCTTCAAACAAACGTCTGCAACAAAAACAGACCTCATCGCTGAAACGAGCCCCCTGCGTTTGACACTGACGGTCAGGGCAGAGGACGGT
>BJKM01001424.1:0-40699 GCA_015082035.1 Chaenogobius annularis | reverse complement strand
GTAGTAGTAGTAGTTTTATCATATTCTCTTACCATATATCCATTGAAGGCATTGGCATCTTGATCCACCATCTTGGCAAACTCGTCCATACTGCGATGAAACGGAGGAATCAGGCGCCTCATTGTCGAGTCCAGGGCCTCAAACTGACGCTTCCCATAAGTCATCTGCCCCACCATACTGCCCAATGCTGCCCCCTACAGGAGAGACAGGTCACGTTAGAGCCAAACGCTACCGGCTAAACACTCGTCCCTTACAGGCCAACAAACCCTCGCCCCCTACAGGCCAAACTCTCATCCCCTACTGGTCACAAACACTCGTCCCCTGCAGACCAAATACTCGTCCCCTACAGGTCAAACCCTCGCCCCCTACAGGCCAAACCTCGCCTCCTACAGGCAAACACTCATCCCCTACAGGCAAACACTCATCTCCTACAGGCCAAACACTCATCACCTACAGGCAAACACTCATCTCCTACAGGCCAAACACTCGTCCCCTACAGGCCAAACACTCATCTCCTACAGGCCAAAACACTCATCACCTACAGGCCAAACACTCATCTCCTACAGGCCAAACACTCATCACCTACAGGCCAAAACACTCATCACCTACAGGCCAAACACTCATCTCCTACAGGCCAAACACTCATCTCCTACAGGCCAAAACACTCGTCCCCTGCAGGTCAAACACTCATCCCCTACAGGCCCAAACACTCATCTCCTACAGGCCAAACACTCATCTCCTACAGGCCAAACACTCATCACCTACAGGCCAAACTCATCACCTACAGGCCAAACACTCATCTCCTACAGGCCAAACACTCGTCCCCTACAGGTCAAACACTCATCCCCTACAGGCCAAATACTCATCTCCTACAGGCCAAACACTCGTCCCTAAAGGCCAAACACTCATCTCCTACAGGCCAAACACTCATCTCCTACAGGCCAAACACTCGTCCCCTACAGGCCAAACACTCATCTCCTACAGGCAAACACTCATCACCTACAAGCCAAACACTCATCTCCTACAGGCCAAACACTCATCACCTACAGGCCAAACACTCATCACCTACAGGCCAAACACTCATCTCCTACAGGCCAAACACTCATCTCCTACAGGCCAACAGGCCCACTCATCACCTACAGGCCAAACTCATCTCCTACAGGCCAAACACTCATCACCTACAGGCCAAACACTCATCTCCTACAGGCCAAACACTCGTCCCCTACAGGCCAAACACTCATCTCCTACAGGCCAAACACTCGTCCCCTACAGGCCAAATACTCATCTCCTACAGGCCAAATACTCGTCCCCTGCAGGCCAAATACTCGTCCCATGCAGACCAAATACTCGCCCCTACAGGTCAAACACTCATCCCTACAGGCCAAACACATCTCCTACAGGTCAAACACTCGTTCCCCTACAGGCCAAACACTTGTCCCCTACAGGCCAAACACTCATCTCCTACAGGTCAAACACTCGTCCCCTACAGGCCAAACACTCATCTCCTACAGGCCAAACACTCGTCCCCTACAGGCCAAACACTTGTCCCCTACAGACCAAACACTCATCTCCTACAGGCCAAACACTCATCTCCTACAGGTCAAACACTCGTCCCCTACAGGCCAAACCACTCATCTCCTACAGGCCAAACACTCATCTCCTACAGGCCAAACACTCATCTCCTACAGGCCAAAATACTCGTCCCCTGCAGGCCAAATACTCGTCCCATGCAGGACCAAATACTCGTCCCCTACAGGTCAAACACTCATCCCCTCCCTACAGGCCAAACAACATCTCCTACAGGTCAAACACTCGTCCCCTACAGGCCAAACACTTGTCCTCTACAGGCCAAACACTCATCTCCTACAGGCCAAACACTCATCTCCTACAGGTCAAACACTCGTCCCCTACAGGTCAAAACACTCATCTCCTACAGGCCAAACACTCATCTCCTACAGGTCAAACACATCGTCCTCTACAGGCCAAACACTCATCTCCTACAGGCCAAACACTCATCACCTACAGGCCAAACACTCATCTCCTACAGGTCAAACACTCGTCCCCTACAGGCCAAACACTCATCTCCTACAGGCCAAAACACTCATCACCTACAGGCCAAATACTCGTCCCCTACAGGCCAAATAATTTTACAAGCCATTAAATTAATTAAATTAATTAATTTATAAATGTATTTATTTTGTTTCGGGACAATGAATCCTCATTGTTTATTCTGTGTAGATCTCTACTATCACGTTCTGAAATGCATTCTTGGATTAGTTAGCGGTTCAGATTTCAGTCTTTTCTCAGATGTTAAAGCTCCTGGATTGGTTTATAATGTGACCAATTAACTGAACCTGTATTAAAAAAAAAAAAAAAAAAAAGAGCAGGCCAATTCAAATACATGTCTTTCAGCCTTTGTTTTTCCATTTCATTGTGAGATTTAAGCTTCCTCCTTCTAAGTAGATGAATGGTGTGTTATAGAAAAGCACATTCTCACAGTACACATTCTTAAATTTACCATGGCAGCGATGGCAGCTGACACTGAGCCTCCACCGGGGGCAGCAGAGCGAGCTCCGACTCTTAGAATAAACTCATGCAGTGGAAGAGAGGACAGCCCTGCTGCATCATGGGAGCTCACCATGTACCTGCAAAGAAAGGAAATATATAAACTAAATCATAAAACCCTGTACCAAAGGACTTGTACCTGATTTTGAACCATAGTTTGAACCGTTAGCCCTGCCCACTTGCACCATGACACAGACACAACTGTCTGGATACAGTTTCATAGATCTTGTGGTATATGAACTGTTGGCCCCAACGTAAATCAAGAAGGAAATTGTTTATCTACTACTATCCTAACACTGTGGGGCCTCAACATCTGGTAAAAGCGTTAGGAGAGGTCAAAGGGCAGGCCAAAAATAAGGATCTGTCTTTTGTTTAAAACAAGTTTGGCTTCAGCTATAAAGACTCATGCAAAACTGAGATTCGAGGAGAACTCCATTTCTGGCACCGAGGAGCTCCCAGGCAATGTCGGCTTGTCTGTATTGATGCTGTTTCTGTGAATAAACATATCTTTTGAAAGACAGAAGCCAGTATCAGCGAGTTTTCTTCTGCTACTCAACCACCTCGAACAACACATTGAGAAACCACAGATTGGCGCCACGAACTCGGACGGAGCACGGCACTGGGTCTCCTGCCTTCGGCAGCAGCGGACCACTTGGTTTGGGTGAGCTTTTTTCTCTAGACCTTTGGTTTCGTGCTGTTTGAACGCTGTTGGTCCTGGACGGCTGTCCCGCTAAACTATTTGTGTGGGGGATGTCTTGTTGAGGTGGCGTAGTGGTGGAAGCTCGTCTAAATTGGGGGGTTATTTTTAGGTTTTTGTCTATCACTGAGGCAGACTGTGGTACGCGGAACCCGACCCAGGCGGGGGTGAGCTTATGGCCTTGGTTGCACTCCGTTAGACCTGTTGTATCCAGGTGAAGGTATACTGTTGAGCCAAGATGTGAGTAGAGTTTTGATTAAAGATGAAGAGATTTGCATAGAAGTTGCATAAGGGCTTTTAGTTTAATACTTAGTTTAATACTGAGGCGTGGTTTCATGCGCGGATCTCGACCCAGGCGGAAGTGACTGAAAGGGCCTAGATGTTCACCGGCGTTAGACCTGTTGTATCCAAGTGAAGGTGTGCTACCCGCCAAGATGTGGAGATCTCCCTCTCGGTGCGCGTGTGTGTGCGCATTGACTTGGTAGTCGTGGCAACCCGGCAAGGGGGGCTATACTGGGACTCCAGTTTTAGAGTTTAGTTAAGAGAAAAGACTTTTTGAAGTTTTAGTTGAAGTTAGTGTTTGCCCGACTGAGAAGAAAAAGAAGTTGCCCCGGGGAACGACCTTTGGAAGGGGTCATTGTGTTTAGTTGTAACGTTACAGTAAAAGTTGAAGTTGAAGTTAAAGCATGCTTTATGGATCCAAGGGATTGCAATGTTTTTTTTATTTTTTTTGAGTTACTCGAGTTTAGTTAGTAGATTGTTGTTTTTTTTTTGTGTGTTTGGATCCAGTGAGTGGGGGTTTCTGAGGCTGGCCCTCTGGAGCCCAGGGAGTTTTTGGTTTTGGGGTTTGTTTTTTGGAGTTTTGGGAGTTGTGCTCTGTACGAGAGTCAGGAGAAGACTGAGGAAGTTCGGCAGTGTTGGGGGCGGAGCTATTGGCTCCTCCTATGTGTGTGAGTAAGAGAAAGGCAAGAGAAAGTGCATGGAAAAGTTGGGACGTGAAGTGTGTTGAAGAGGAGGAGGAGGTAATCTCCGCCAGTGTTGTTACAGGCCTGTTGTCAGTTTTATTATAGATTAAATAAAAAGGGGGGAGTTCTCGGGAAAACAATTGAGAGTAATAAGACAATAAATAACTAGAAGATAAGCATATAGAGATATATGGAGATAAATAGATGAATGGATGAATAAATAGATAAGTAAATTGATTTATAAGATTTAAAATAGATAGGTTACTGGATAATTAAATGAATGATAATTAATTATGCTAATTATTACATGACAAGGGTTTAAAATGACCTGATGTTGGCAAATGATAAATATGAACGATGTGAACGCATGGTTGTCTCTAAACTCCTGTTTTTCTTTTCCTTTCTGGTGGCATGAGAGGCCGGGTGTGAAACAGGGGAGAAGCAGGAGACGGAGCAGTTTGACAACACAGTGCAGAGCATCGTTTCCAGTCGAGTGGAGGAAAAGGACTTGATCAGGCCAGTGTATTTATCCACAAATTCTTTCATTAAGACACTGTAAATGAACACGTTATAATGAGAGGCTTTTGGTTATGCAAGAACTTGGCAATGACTGATTGTGAAATATATTATATTGTGAAACCCAAACAATTGAGAAACCTTTTGAGTGGTCTTCTGCGTGTCCTGAGAACTTTTTGGTTATTTGTATTTTGAATGGGATAAATTGATAACTTGTTGGCATTGACCACCATTTCTTTACATCCTCTGAAGTTGGCAAATAGTCCTCTGTGGGGGTTTATTTGAACGGTTGATTTAGAGCAAAGTTCCTACAAAAAAGGATTAAGATAAATAAATAAAATAAAAATAGTAGAATGGCGACACCGAGATTGATTACTCCAGTGGGATGTGGTGCAGAAAAACAACCCTCTTGTTAAAAATATCCCCAAAATGTCCAAAAAATGGAATCGACGTTGGCCGGACATTGAGCAGCCTTGGCCAGTGGAGGGCACTCTGAATTTGGATGTAATTAAAATACTACAAGTGTTGATTGCTTCCTACAAAGTGAAGCAGAAAGAGAGGAAGAAGTGGACGGAGGCGTAAAGAGAAGAGGAGAGTTGAAACTGGGTGTGATGCAGTTGTTCGAAAAATGAAGGTGTGAAATGGTTGAAGACTACTAAAGAAAAAAGAGAGAAAATGAAGGTTTGAGATTGAGAAGAACATGCCGGAAGTGGAGAAGTGGATGGCAGAGATTAATAGACCATTCTCAACATACACAGGCAGTACAAAAGAACCTCCTCCTTATGAGAAAGTAAAGGATATTGTAAAGGAATATCCCCAGCTCCCAGTGATGACCCAAGATGGAAGATATCAAATTGAAGATGACAATGAGCAAGTTTATAGAGACTGGCAAAGCTACAACAACGGTAAAGAATGTACCCAAAATCCAAAGGCAAGAAGAAGAAGTCAAGTTTGAAAATCTTTGGAGAAAAAACTCAAAAGAATGTCAACCAAAGAAGAAGAAGAAGGAGCAGTGGGTGGTTATGACCCAGCAGTGAGGAAAGCTTTGGCTGCAGCTGAGAAAAAAGGAAAGAAATCAATAAGAGTAGACTTATAAAAATTGAAAGGAGAACTGATGACACTGAACAGAAGACAGTGATGAAGATTCAGAAGATGGTTCTGATTCAAGCAAAGACCAGTGATCATTCTGATTCAGCATCCTGGAGAGGTGTGGAGAAAGAAGGAGAAGCATCTGGATAAAGAGTTTTGAAATTGAGAACAGTGTACCACAGGTGACATTGATGGTAAATGAAAACTACGAACAGAAGCACATAGGTGCGATGATGGCAGAGCTGAAAAGCGAAGTTCACACTATTGCGAGAGAATCATAAAATTTGGAGGAGTGAAGATCAACGATTCATAAAGATTATGGTTACATCACAAGGCCATGGAGAACCGCAGACGGTACAGATGACACATGAGTCAATGCTCAATGCCGACATGGAAAAAGATCATCTGAGAAATGAAATGTTGCAACAGGTTCCAGAAAATCTGTGGGCAAAACAATAGCACAGATATTGGACTAGTAAAATCAGCCCAACCAGTGAAAGTTGAACTCAGACCGGGGGTCAAACCTCCCTGGAAAAATCAGTATCCATTAAAGGAGGAGGCAATAAAAGGAATTGAATCACAAATTGAAGGACTTTTAAAAGCAGGAGTACTGAAGATGACACAGAACCCACAAAGTAACACACCGTTGTTACCATTACTAAAGCCAGATGAAAACCTATCGCATGGTACATGATTTTGAGAGCAGTAAATGAAGTGCTTGCGGACATCACATCGGATGTACCGGACCCTCATACACTGTTGACTCAGATTCCACCAGAAGCGACCCATTTTACTGTAGTGGACTTGTGTGGAGCTTTTTTCAGTATTCCACTTAGTGAAGAGAGTCAAGGGTGTTTGCATTCACTTATAAAGGACAACATTATGTTATGAAAGACTTCCAATGGGACTAAAAATTGAGTCCACATTTTTTCAAATCGAATTTTAAAAGAAGATCTTGCTGGAATTGAACAAGAGTTAAGAAGTACGGTTATTCAATATGTTGATGATATTATTATCTGTTCACCGACTGAAGAAATATGCCATGAAGACTCTATCAAGTTGTTACAGATATTGGTGGAAAAGGACACAAGGTCTCTCAGAAGAAGTTGCAATACTGCCAGGAGAAAGTGGTTTACTTGGGTCAGACAATAACCCAGGGACACAGAAGTATCGCTGACAGTCATCTAGAGGCAATCCGCAAGGTTCCAAAAACCAAGAACAGTTCGAGAAATGATGACGTTTTTGGAATTGCAGGCTATTCATCAGCATGGGTGGAAGACTATGCGAGCCTGACAGGTCCTCTGAGAGCCATGATCAAAGAGACTGGAATACTCAGTTACATGCCAATCTTATCTGGACACAGGAGGGATTGATAGCTTTTGAAACGATTAAACAGAGACTGCAAGAGGCTCCGGCTTTGACACTGCCAGACTATTCAAAGAACTTTTTATTGTATGTATCCACCGCCACTGGAGGGAAATATGCATGTGCGGTTTATGTCAGCCTACAGGTACGGGGTTAAAACCTCAGCCAATTTCTTACTATTCGATGGCTTATTCTGATGTAGAATTGGGGTTACCTTGGTGCTATAGAGCAATGGTGGAGTTTATTTGATGTAATGATAAGGCATCAGCGGTCACAATGGGGTATCCAGTGACAATTCTTACGCATCACAGTTTGAGAAATCTTCTGAACTATGGGAAAGACATACTGACTATGTTTCCAGGCTTAGGGACTATCATAGGCTTTTAGAACAAGAAGATGTTACTTTAGCGAGATGTAACACGGCTAATCCAGCGGAAAACTTTGCCAACAACAGATGATGGAGAACCACATGACTGCGTTAAGGAAGTTGAAAGGTTTTCAAAAACTCCGATCGGATTTGAAAGCTTTCCCTTTGAGGGATCCAGATTTAGAGTTTTGGACAGATGGGTCTTGTTATCGTATTGGCGATACATTGAGTGCGGGGTACGCAGTAGTAAGAAACCAAGAGTCTAATTTTTGTTGTGGAGAAAGCAGAGATGGTACCACAGCCAGCATCTGCTCAACTAGCGGAGCTTGTGGGTTAACTGAAGCATGTTCACTTGCTGAGGGCAAGCGAGTTACGACATACACTGACAGTGCTTATGCGCACAATGTTTGTCATTTGTTTGGATCTGTGTGGAAAAACCGAGGCTTTAAGAAAACTGACGGTTCACCCATACAACACCACACCCAAATTGTTAAATTGTTACAAGCCATGATGAAGCCCAAAGAGATAGCGATAGCTAAGTGTGCTGCACATAAAACTGATGTGTCGAGAGTCACACAAGGTAACAAAGCAGCCGACGAAGCAGCAAAAGCTGTAACGGTGCAAACAGAGGAGGAAAGGTTCTCCTAGTCACACATGAGGTGGATTTGGAAGACAAAATGACATTTAGAGATGTGATTTTGATACAGGAGAATGCTCCTGACATTGACAAACAATTGTGGCAGGACCGAGGGGCTTCAAAAGATTCAACTGGCCTCTGGAGGAATCATGAGGGGTTGATTGTGGCTCCTTCAGATCTGTTGGGTTTAATGATACATGAAGCACATGGCTCAGCGCATGTTGCAAGGGGGAGGTTAAGAGAAGAATTATGAAGGAATATGGGTTTGGGCACCATATTTTACTTGAACAGATTGATCATGTCATAGGCAGATGTGTGATTTGCTTAAAAAACAATGCCAGAAGAGGAGTTTTAGTTCCTCCAGATACATTCCGACACCAACGGGGCCCCATGCGGAGCTAGTTATGGATTATGTTGATATGATTAAGCCAGTGGGTGGTAAAAGATATATGCTGGTTGTTGTCGACAGGTTTTCACGTTGGGTTGAGGCGTGTCCAACTAAGCGTAAAGATGCACAATCTGTTGCCAAGTTTTTGTGTAGAGAAGTCATAAGTAGGTGGGGGCCTGCCAGACAGGATCTCTTCAGAAAAAGAGAAAGAGTTTGTGAATAAAACTGAATACATTTGGATAAAACTGGATAAAATTAGATAAAAGGGGGAAAATTGGATTTTGTGGATAAAACTGTTAGATTGATTTTGCAGAAGAAATTGGGAATTAATCAGAGGTTTGGATCAGTATACAGACCTCAAGCACAAGGAATATGTGAGAGGATGAACGGCGTTTTGAAAAATCGCATAGTCAAGGTTTGCCAACATACTGTCAAATTGGGTTGAAGCGCTTCCTTTAGCGTTGATGGCCTGTCGTTCGAGTGAGCTTCGCGATTTGCACATGACACCGCATGAGTTGCTGACGGGGAGACATATGCCAACTCCGCGTTTGCGTACTAGTGGAAGGGTCCTAGTTTAGCGCTATTAGAGGACGAGATGCAAGCGTATGTTAAATACATGGTGGCGCTTCATAAGAAATTATCTACATATGTTGGCAGACAGACAGAAAGCGGGAGGAAGGACAGGAGAAGCTCGAGAAGCAGAAAGAGGTAGTGCAACCTGGTGATAATGTGTTCGTGAAGGTGTTTAGAAGGAAGTGGTATAACGAACGCCGTGAAGGACCTTTTGAAAGTGGTGCGTAGTACAGGAACGGCAGTCCAGGTTAAAGGATCTACTTTGTGGTATCATTTGTCCCATTGTGTGAAAGCGCCCAAAGTAGGGACACAAAACACTAGGGGGCCAAAATAAAGACTCCAATGAACCTGCAGAGGAAAGTGTGGCAGAAAGATCTCCCGACAAGGAGTCAGAAGGAGAGTTTGACCCTGTTAAGGACATTCATGATGAGTTTGTACATGTTTCTGCTGATGCCGGAGATGACTCTTCAGACAATGGACAAGAACAGAGGTTCAGAGATGTTGATTTACAATATCTCCCAGAGACAACAGAGTCAGTCTCTAGAGACTGTGAACCAGCAGAGACTCAGAGAGAGGTTGCCGTCCGCCAAGAGAACCTGAAAACACAGTCAGAAAAAGAAGCCCAAGACCAGTCCGGAAAAGAAGAAAACCAGAGAGATATGGTCACTAAAACTGAGGTGACTGTGAAGAAGAAAGTAGCTGTTGCATTGGAACAGAAACAAATCTCTCTACTGTTGGAAAACACGTGTGACTCTAGTGCACCAAGCAAAACTACAAAGGTGTCTCAAGCAGCTTCAAATGAAGAAGTTGAATCTGTAACTGTGGTCAGGGACCAAATAGGAAGCTCAGTTTATCTTGATTGTAAATGTTCAAACTGGAATGATAAGAAAAATACTGAGTGGAGAAACAATCGAGGGGAAATTATCAAATTAACAGATATTGAAGTAAGGGAATACCAGAGGAACAAAGAAGGTATATTCTCTATAATGAAGTGAGAAAATTTCTGGATTAGAGGAAATTGTGCATTAGTAATTAGAAATGTTACGTGTGAAGATCAAGGGGACTATATGTGTAGATACTATGACCCTAATTATAGATTTGTGCCAGGCAGAAATGTTTGGATAGAGGGGTACAAAGTGCGCAAAGTGACTCTGAGGGTGAGCGGCTCATTGCCAGAGCCAATGCCTGTGAAGGAGAGAACGGACGAAGGTTACGACTGTTAAGATGGGGACAGGACACAGGTACCATTATTATATAGGGATGACTTGCAGGAGGAAACAATAGCGGTAGGTTTAGAATTAGTTGATAGTTATTTACCTTAACTCACCAAGAGGCCTCACTCAGTAATATTGATGTTTTTTCTTAAAATGAGTGCATACATTATACTCATACATATATTTTGTTTAGCTTATTACTCATATAAGGGAATGTTATGTCTAAGGGGGGTATATATATATCTTACATTTATTATTCACTTGTTTTTGTTTTTGTTATAATTCATTTATAGTTGTTTTTGTAACACATACTTATTTATGGTCTATATATATATATATTATATATATATATATATATATATATTTGTATCACATGTAAAAGAGAAAATCCACATTTTTAGAAGATGTTTTTACATAGAAATGTGCAAGATACTGGTCAGTTATTTTTGTTCCAGGACGCCGCCGAAGTGCTGTTAAAGGGACAATGAAACATGGACAATAAATGGACATGGAGAAAAGCGGAGAGAACGCTTGAACCAAACATCACAACATCTCAACATCATTGAAGACAACATATCATCGCCGAGAGAGTGTGAACAGCGATGAGAGAAGGTTTAGAGGTGATAATGATGTTTTGAGGGTTTAGTTTTGTGCGGTGACATGAATATCCTCACACAGTAAAGAATTGGTGATTAATTCAATTGGATAACAATCTAATATTTGAAAATAAATTTGTATCTAAATTTAAGGTTACTCTTGAATGAGGAGAGTGGAGGCTATTGAGGTCATCAGCGGGTGGTGACAAGGAGAGCCAAAGGGTGGTCGCCTAATCGTTTCGATTGGGCCGTGAGAGAATTTTGCCTACTGAGAAGAGTGAAAAACAGACAAAGCAGAAAGATGTTTGAATGTTTATAGGTTTTTCGCTCTCGTTACTCGCTGTCATAATAAATAAAGATTTGAGTTAAGTTTCTCAAATAAGGGGGATTATGTGGTATATGAACTGTTGCCCCAACGTAAATCAAGAAGGAAATTGTTTATCTACTACTATCCTAACACTGTGGGGCCTCAACATCTGGTAAAAGCGTTAGGAGAGTCAAAGGGCAGGCCAAATAAGGATCTGTCTTTTGTTTAAACAAGTTTGGCTTCAGCTATAAAGACTCATGCAAAACTGAGATTCGGGGAGAACTCCATTTCTGGCACCGAGGAGCTCCCAGGCAATGTCGGCTTGTCTGTATTTGATGCTGTTTCTGTGAATAAACATCTTTTGAAAGACAGAACCAGTATCAGCGAGTTTTCTTCTGCTACTCAACCACCTCGAACAACACATTGAGAAACCACAATCTCTTATCTCAACTTGCTTTTATGCATTAAGATTTAAATCAAGTTTCTGGATTTCCCATGATTCTTAGTGAACACTGCGCCTGATTGGTAGCAAAAAGAGATGACCCATTCAGTAGCTTTCTTTATTATTTAACACAGAACATTTGAGATTACACATCACAATCTGTTTTAATTTTTTAGGGCGTTTACCATATAACGATGCCATGATGTTAAGATATTCCTCTTTAGGTTCAGGCCTAGTTATCCTAATGTTGGGTGAAGCAACAATTGTGGGCTCAGTTTTAAACACAGTGTTTGGACATGATGATGAGAAGTTTATTATAGCGTGTATGTCGGTGTAGATCCAATTCGTTCCAGGAGTGTTTCATTGTGACAAAGATTTCAGTTGTAGTCAATTGGATCCTAGTTTAGAACAATACGAAGAAGATATATTCAACCTCATTCAAGTCTTCATTCACTAGGAAACAAGTCGAGAACCCTTGTTTATATCCTAACTCTGTGAGAGTCCTGGCAACAGGGCGGGACTCTGCTAATGGCCATTGAATTGGGGGATGGCTATTGTTTAATTGTTCCTGCCTACCTTGAGTGCTATTTAGCATCCGAATGGCCCAGGGCGTTCCAGGGTTTTCAGCAGCCATTAATAAAACATGGAAGGTTGAATCTTTAACTTCATTAAGATTTTAATGAAGATTTCTCTTTTTTTAACAAAGATGTCCTCCATTAACTCTCTTTCATACTCTTTCCCTCTGCCAGAATCCACTACTGTCCTTCAATAGAGTGGTTTGTGGTTTAGATGAAGATGCCGCGCTTCTGGGGGTCCTGAACTTCGTGTCTTTCTCTGTGTTGACTTGTTCTTCTGAATTGGAGATGATTGGATGAGAGTTGAAACGTTTTGGGTTTTTTCTAAAACAGAGTCGCACAGAGTTGACTACAACTGAATCTTTTTCTACTATAGCGTGTATTTTGCTCCCCTCATCTCCAAATTCACAAGAGTCTCATAATTAAAAATATATAAAACTAATATTAAACATTTCTACTGGGGGAAGTTTAATTAACACCTATCATTTCATTACTATCATATGGGAAAGAAGTTTTATTATAATTACTTTTGATTGGATTTTATATAATAATGAATGAATTGTGCGGTTTTATATTTCCCTCGCAGATTGTGCAGGCCACAATTATAACTAAATTCACTCGTCAGAAGGGTTAACTTCTAAACTGGGCCTCGCATTAGGCTGTAGCTGTCTAAGGTACACGTTTCTTACAACGAATGCATTAAGGGGGTCGGCGTCAGAGGGTTAAACCTCGGTTTTCTGAAAAACGAGTGACAGTACCTATGGACAATCGAGCTAAGGCCTTTTATATACCTTAAACGATGATAATATTCAGATAGTGTTAAAACAGTTACAGCGTCCTACGGGTACTTTTTCGTGGGCTAAGGATGTATCAATGGCAAATATCGAGACCGTGTGATTAGCGTTAAGTTAGTAAAGTCAAGGCGCGATAGTAAAAGTTAGGGGCAAGGAATTTACTGCTTGCGCAACGCGCCAGACAACTTGCGTGTCGAATAAGGTAGAATGATTGTTTAGTTAGCTTGAACGTAGAGACTGGGTATCTAAGCAGTAATCGTCACATTTAAGATAACAGGAGAAGTATAAGAGCAGGTTAAAGGCCCTCGCACAGCGTCCCTGCGACCCTGAACGCAGCTGACTACAGCTTAATCGGACGCGTGTTTTTCGAGTAACCTCGAAGTTATGACTTTAGATGAGTTATGAGGAGGGCGTGGGCTGGGTCTAGATGACTTGAAGCGGGGAGTGTAGCGAAAGAACATGGTGAAGGATTTAGACCTGCGACAAGTTATAGCGCGCTGGATGTGGGTCACATGCGGACTGCGAAGAGCCCGCCTTTCTCATCCTTTTGCCTTCCCTGTTCTCAACACAAATTGCTACCGCGCAAAGTACTTTTCCTGTTCATGGATCCGATGTGACATGACACATTCTCGTTTGCTATTGCCATTGTATTGAGGACAAAAGAGCTGCACTGGGTGGGCAGTGCCAAATGCATTACTGTGGTCAGGAGGGACCAGTCGGACTTACAGAAATCACTTTTAGGCTGAGCTGTTTGTTTCAGGTAGTTAGCAGCAGGCTAATGCTAGTTACATCATTGTGTGGCTATATGCTGATAACTGTACTTGTGTACATAGAAATTCCTATTTTTATTTTTATTGTATAGTGATTTTAGTTCCCTAATGCAGCTTTTTGATTGAATATATGTTGTTTTAGTATTACTCAGCTATGCATGCAAGTTTATTAAGCTATGCTGATAAATGTCAGTTTACTTGCAGTTTTAACTGTCCCAATTTCAAACTGTCTGGGTGTTATATTTCAGGATCAGACAGTCACTGATCCGCACACAAAGTCCGTGCTCGTGAAAGCTTTGAGGGCTTGTCCGGGGCAGAGGGCTTGTGGACAAGGAATCTTAGCTGTAAATGTCTGCAAAAGTTTGTTGTGGCAAGTTGTCACTGCTTTTAAGTGTCAGCGTCTCGCTGCTGTAGATAAGATCAAAGCCCATAACATCCGTCTTCTTTATCAACCCAACCCTTTTTCAATTCTTTGCACTGTTTTTCACCTTCATCGTGGCAGTGACAACAAATAAGTCACTTGACTGAAACCCATGGATATATTATATTCCATGCCATAAGACAGATTTTGACACTGTCACAGCTACGATTTGAGATAAGGATAAGTCCTCCTTTTTTGTCCAGTATGAATTGAAGAATGTGTTTGACAATTTTTAATGCCCAAGACAAACTAAATGTTCTGACCCCATTAAAAAAATGTAAATAATTTGAGACAATTGGAACTAGCCTAGCAGTACCCTGAAAAGGGTACTCACTCACTCTATGATCCTCTCTTTTGGGTTGAATGGTCCAAGTGAGTCCAGACCCAGTTTACTGATCACCTAAAAAACGAAAACACATAAAAATAATGACATAAACCGATGATGAGACAAGATTTGAATGATTTATGGATTAAAATCCAGATGGAAGTAAAAAGGTTCTGACCAGTCGGACTTTGTGTTCCTCCTCGACGATAAACAGCTCGTCATTTTTTATGTAGAAATCCGCAGTGTCTAAAACGGCCTGTAGGGGGATAAGACCCACGATCTGAGAGCCCACCACAGGCAATTTCAAATCCTGTAAAACAAATACTATTATTACAACTATTACAACTGCAACATCAAAGAGGACTACCGCAACTTCAAATCCTGAAAATTGCATAGATCACAAATTCCAAAACTTGCCAATCCAGGAGCAAACACTCATCTCATATTTTCAAAACCATATATATATATTTTCAAGCCATAACTTATACGGCACGGGTTGCTGAGGCAGCAGTCTGAGCAAGGACAGCCTTCCCTCGCCACACACACTTGGTCCAGCTCTTCTGAGAGGATCCCGAAGCGCACCTCCAGTGTGTCCTGGTCCTGATGGATCGGAGGCAGTGCGTGCTGCTGGGGAAAAATGTCGGACACTCGGACTTTCAGCAGGTACTCCACAGGGCTGTGTATTTTCTCCTCTGATCTTCTCCCTGTACACAAACTGCTGCACCTCCAGCCATGATTCCGTAAAATGTGTCAAGTTTGCGGACGACACCACCCTCATCGGGCTCATCTCGGACGGGGATGAGGGAGGTGGACCGGCTAGTGTCCTGGTGCAGCGATAGTTCAACGCCCAGAAGACATTGGAGATGATCGTGGGCTTCAGGAAAGTCACAGCCCCCCTCATCATGACAGACTCCCCCATCACCACCGTGGACTCCTTCCGTTTCCTCAGCACCACCATCAACCTCAAGTGAGAGCCCTCCATCAGCTCCCTCATCAAGAAGGCCCAGCAGAGGATGTACTTCTTGCGGCAGCTGAGGAGCTGAGCTACCAGTGCAGATGATGGTGCAGTTCTACACGGCCATCATTGAGTCCATCCTCACCTCCTCCATCACCGTGTGGTACGCTGGAGCCACAGCCAGGGACAAACAGAGACTACAGCGCATTGTGCGTTCTGCTGAGAAGGTGATCGGCTGCAGAACTTCCATCTCTGCAGGACCTGTACGCTCTCCAGGGCTCTGGACGAGCAGGTCGGATCACAGCTGACCCTTCTCACCCTGGACATGGTCTATTTTGAGCAACTCCCCTCAGCAGGAGGCTACGGTCCATCCGGACCAGAACCTCCCGCCACAAGAATAGTTTCTTTCCTCTTCTTGCCGTTGACTCATGAACACTTCTTAGCACCTGCCACTTTAACTGCAACTCTTCATCACTCACAGCACTGTCACTTTCTGCACTCACAAACTGTACATTTAACAGTCATTTTGTGTACATAGTAATGCCTATTTTTAATTTTTTTTATACTATAGTAATCTTAAATTGTTTCTTAATGGCATGCCCTTTTGATTTCATATATGTTGTTTTTATTATTGATCAGTGTTTTATGTTGCACCTTAATGCCGAGACAAGTTCCTATGTTTGTGAATTTTGTTCATTGACAATGGCAATAAAACTTTTCTGATTCTGATTCTGGTTCATCCCAGGGCCCGTCCCCAGGGAGTCCAGGAAGCATCCGAAATAGATGCCCGAGCCACCTCAGCTGGCTCCTATTGATGTGGAGGAGCAATAGTGGAGGAAACCTCATTTCTACCGCTTGTATCTGCGATCTTGTCCTTTCGGTCACTACCCAACAGCTCATGACTATATGGTGTGGGGGTAGGACGTAAGATTGACCGTAAATCGAGAGTTGTCTTTTGACTCAGCTCCTTCTTCACCACAACAGTCCAACTAAAGTAAACGGGATGTACAGTGTTTGGAACGTCATTTAGCTTTCATTCAAAACAGAGAACTAGGCTTTTACTTTGTAACAATGGTATGACCCCACGGACACAGGGCGACTGTGGCAGAAAACTGAAGAGGTATTGGCAACAAATAACTTGTGCAAACTGCTGAATAGTGGCAGTCCTTACCTCCAGGCTAAATATCAGAGGCACTGAGAAGTGTTAATCCATACTGCTGCTGAAGGAGCTAATAGAGAATACTAGAAGGTTTAATTTAGTTAATGCAATTTGCTGGAGCTAACTCTTATCACTTGACCCGGACAGAGCTGGACACAGAGAATGAGCGGAGTGAGCGAAGTCAGAAGGCGGAACAGGAGGAACAGGTGAAGCGCACACATTATATATCTTTCACATTTCATGGATTCAAAGTAATAAATAAAATACGACTCGATTGAAGTACAGAGATAAAAAAAAAAAAACTGTTACGGCTGTCACCACCTGTGGACTTTATGATGATTGGCTAAGTTTATAAGTTATATATTATATATTTTAACCACAAAGTGTCTCTTTTACAAGAGCGTTCAAGGAGTTTTGTTCACAAAAGTTAGATTCTGCAAACATTCAGAACGGTTTGTGAGTTCAGTGAAATGCAAAATGTGTAGCCAGATTTATTAAAAATTCAGAAACTATGCTAAAGCAATTGAAAAAAAACTGTATTAGTATATTACTACTACAACTAAAATACCAAAGGTAACAGTATATAATACTGTTATAATACTATTACAACAACTATTACTACAATAATGCACAGGAGCAATTCCATCGTACACAGCTCCTAAAACAGAAAAGCAGTAATAGTAATAGTATTTGCATTAGTAGTACTATTACCCCTACTACCCCTTTCTGATTCTATTGCTATTACTATTACTAGTACTCACCTTTGCTTTACTGCAAACCTCCTCGTAAACTCGATGCACTGGTGTCTCCTCAAAGTCCAGGATATTAGTGGACACCTGAGCCACGTTTGACTCGTCCAGATACCAGCCCATCCCCTGGACCTTCTTCAAAAGTCCAGGCTGAAAGTACACCAGAAATACTTCAAATGGACCCTACCCTGGACCTAAACCTAATCCTGGTCTCTACCTGGTTCTGGCCCCGTCCTTGCTCTCGTATGTCCAGAGCAATGCGATGGGCCTGTTCTTTTGTGCTGAGCAGGTTGATGTTGAAGGCGATGAGGAACTTTCGAGCCCCAGTGACTGTGGCCCCCCAGGAGGGAACAAACACGGGAGGGCCAAAATCAGGAGCCCACTCAGGGCGCTGCAGCTGGAGAGAGAAGGTCCAATCAGAGAGGAGGAAAGAGAGGTCCAATCAGAGAGGAGGAAAGGGAGAAGGTCCAATCAGAGAGGAGGAAAGGGAGAAGGTCCAATCAGAGAGGAGGAAAGAGAGAAGGTCCAATCAGAGAGGAGGAAAGAAAGGAGGACCAATCAGCATAGAGGAATAGAAAAAGAGCAGAGAGGAGGAAAGAGAGAAGGTCCAATCAGAGAGGAGGAAAGGGAAAAGGTCAAATCAGAGAGGAGGAAAGGGAAAAGGTCCAATCAGAGAGGAGGAAAGAGAGAAGGTCCAATCAGAGAGGAGGAAAGAGAGAAGGTCCAATCAGAGAGGAGGAAAGAAAGGAAAAGGCTTCTAAAGAGAGAATATTTAGTAATGACTATGATTATTTTGGCCAGTCATAATTATTCAGATTTATCGATGCAGCCCTATTAGTCGTTAGGGTACGGCTTCAGAGGGCAGACCTTTTGGGGCAGACCCTCGTATTCTCCAGCTCTGACCGACGGCAGACTCCTCCTGGACTCAGATCGGGCCGCTGCTCCATACAGATACACTACACACAAATACAAAGATTATATGTAATAACACTCATGAATGATGTACAGGTACAAATATAGTTTAGACCTGGTTTAGACCTGCTCTATTGTTGCTGTGTTGCTTTTAATGGCGGGTTGGCAGCCAACGGAAAAAGTGCATTTACCGCTACCTACTGTAGTTGTATGTCTTCTGTAGTTGCATGTCTTCAAAGTATGTGTTTTATGCTATAATGGGTTTTTTTTTTAAAGAGAGAGAGAGCGAACGAGAGAGTGAAAGAGAGAGAAGGGAAGAGAGAAAGAGAGAGAGAAAAGAGAGAGAAAGAGATCTTAGTCCTGGTTTAGACCTCTTATAGTTCTGGATTAGCCCTGCTTTAGACCCATTCTAGTCCTGGTTTAGTCCGGCTATAGTCCTGGTTTAGACTGGCTATAGTCCTAGTTTAGACCTGGTTTAGTCCTGGTTTTTTCCTGTTTTTTTCCTGGTTTATTCCTTGGTTTACTCCTGGTTTATTCCTGGTTTACTCCTGGTTTACTCCTGGTTTACTCCTGGTTTATTCCTGGTTTACTCCTGGTTTACTCCTGGTTACCTGGGACCTGCAGAGTCTCTGCCAGCTTCTGTCCAAACTCTTCTGCACACTTCACACAGTCGTCCATGGAGACGTTCTGCACCGGGATGAAAGGACACACGTCCAACGCCCCACAGCGAGGGTGTTCTCCTGAGGACAAGACCAGAGACCAGACCAGAGTTCAGGGTTAGACCAGAGACCAGACCAGAGACCAGGGTTAGCCTAGAGACAAGACCAGAGACAAGACTAAACACCCTGAGGACAGGGGTTGAACTAAAGTATCTTAGTTATCTTGGAGCGAATACCTGTCAGAAGTAATGCCCTTAATCTGAAACATATTGTTTTAGTGATTCAGTCCTGATTCAGTCCTGGTCCAGACCTAGGTTGGACCTCACCTTGGTGCTTGTTCATGTCAATGTGTTTGAAGGCAGTCCGTGCTGCGTTCAGGGCCCCGGTCACCACAGCCTCGGGACTCCCCACAAATGTGAAGACGGTTCTGTTTGTGGAGACGCCCGGGTCCACGTCCAAGAGAGACACGCCCGGAGTCTGGGAGATGGAGAGAGCGATGGCATCTATCACCTGATGAAGAGAAGAGAGGAGAAGAGAAGAGTGAGAGATGGAGAGAGCCATGGCATCTATCACCTGATGAAGAGAAGAGAGGAGAAGAGAAGAGTGAGAGATGGAGAGAGCCATGTCATCTATCACCTGAGGAAGAGAAGAGAGGAGAAATGAGAGTGAGAGATGGAGAGAGCCATGGCCATCTATCACCTGAGGAAGAGAAGAGAGGAGAAGATGAGAGTGAGAGATGGAGAGAGCCATGGCATCTATCACCTGAGAAGAGAAGAGAGGAGAAGATAAGAGTGAGAGATGGAGAGAGCCATGGCATCTATCACCTGAGGAAGAGAAGAGAGGAGAAGATTAAGAGTGAGAGATGGAGAGCCATGCATCTATTCACCTGAGGAAGAGAAGAGAGGAGAAGATAAGAGTGAGAGATGGAGAGAGCCATGGCATCTATTACCTGAGGAAGAGAAGGAGCGAGGAGTAGAGTGAGAGATGGAGAGAGCCATGGCATCTATCACCTGAGGAAGAGAAGAGAGGAGAAGATAAGAGTGAGAGATGGAGAGAGCCATGGCATCTATTACCTGAGGAAGAGAAGAGAGGAGAAGATAAGAGTGAGAGATGGAGAGAGCCATGGCATCTATCACCTGAGGAAGAGAAGAGAGCGAGGAGAAGGAAGAGTGAGATGATGGAGAGAGCCATGCATCTATCACCTGATGAAGAGAAGAGAGGAGAAGAGAAGAGTGAGAGATGGAGAGAGCCATGGCATCTATTACCTGAGGAAGAGAAGAGAGGAGAAGATGAGTGAGGAATGGAGAGAGCCATGCCACCTGAAGAGAGATCTAAACCAGACTGACTGGACCAGGACTGGACCAGGACTGGAACAGGACGTCACACTTTATTTCTTGTTAGTTTTGAGTCTGTTACAACGCTTTATCACCTTATCGTTGCTAGTCGTGTTTTGATCATCATCATGATTATCTGGACTATACAGACTCTAAAAGTGCTTTTACACTTTGAGACTAGGAATGTCACAATATCAAATGTCAGCGATATTGTGAGCGATTATTGTGTGAAAAAACATCACGATTCACGATTCTTCGCAATTAGACTGTAACTAAAAAGTGAAATATTTAATTTTCTTTCATTCCCGTGGTCTAGGTCCAGTCTGTGACCGGCTTTATGGAATTGAACTTTCTGAATGACAAAGTTAAATATGACAGTAACAGCCGGTTCACTCGCACGGACCACAACCCCAGCTACGATGCAAAGTGTTTATTGACAAACGAGAAACATAAACACCACAAAGGTTTACAAATGAACGCCGTTTTGGGGCTTCTGGCGATGAGGGCTGCAGGCCCCCGGGCCTCGGTACCCCCATCTAGAAGAGAAATTGGAATAATTAGAATTAAAAGAGGATGGGAGGGAGGGGCCCGAAGTCACGAACACTCGTGGGTGTTAACTGGAGGCTTAAATAGTGTAGCTGCAGTAAGGGGCGTGAAAGGGGTGTGGCCTTAAGATAACAGACTTATCTCTATAGAAAGAACAATGACATTTAGTTACATTACGTTCATGTTTTGGACAATAGATTGAACTAAAAAGACTTGATTCAGCTTCTAAAATTGTCACGATTATTATTTTTTGCTTCTCACAATTGTATTGTGACTAAACTAAAAATCATGACATCACAGTATTTGGGACTAAACCCAGGACCAAAGCCAAAACTAAACCTGGACTATCGGACCAAAACGGTCCATATCAGGACTAAAATAATGTGTGAGGCAGCCTAAAAACACACACAAAAAATACTTTTTATAACTCAATTAATAATCTAAATTATAGATCAAAATGTAAAAACAATTTTGTATTTTCATCAATAAATATTCCTTATCTAGAAGCCTGCAGTCACCATATTTCACCCTTTAGTTGTTTGATAATGAATTAAAAAAGTCTCAATGTGCAATAGATCTTTGATCGACTGCTTAGACTGTCGTTCGTTAGAGCCCTAGAGCCAGTTTTCCTCCACTGAAAGAGTTTCACGGTCTCATTTATTCTTCTAGGAATGTTTGTAATGACTAAATGTTTCATCCTGCTGAAACAGAGGTCGGACCAGACCAGAAACACTGTGGGGTTAAAGATTTATCCCCAAACTGAGTCAAAGTCCAGAGTTTAGAGAACATTTACCCCTCTGACACCAGGGACAAGAGCAGAGCAGCTGCAATGTTGATATAAGCTCGTCGTCTGTAATATTAAATCTTGTTTTTATAAACCACGGCTATTCGCGGCTAGAAAAAGAGCTCCAAAAAATCTGGCCCCATGGAAAATATAATTGAATATCCCTGTTACATTCCCTTTAAACGTTTGTAAAAAAACATTCTAACTTTCAGAATGGAGCAAAAGTGAAGTGAAACATGATGGGATTTACCTCAGAATATTACACAATCAAGGCGGTTTTAACAAATAAAGTCATTTACAGTGAGTGATATCAGAGCCTGGTTTAAGCACATTTACAATTGTATCTGACATTATTTGTTAATTCAGTAATAGATCGTGACAGACACTTGATGAAGACAAAATCATGATTTTTAGGTTTTACAGGTTTTATTTTTTTTTAATTTGGAACATTCTGATGACAGTGGATTTTAAAGTCTATTGACTAAACTGTTTTTTTATCCTGAATTACATTTACAGTCAGCCGCTCTCCTGCTCTCATATTCAGGGTGTTGCTGAAGTAAAAATACTAATACTGAGTAAATACTAAAGTAATACTGAAAAAAAATGGTTTGGTTTTAGGACAGACCATAGCCCTTTTTAATCCCGGGACAGACCACAGGCCGGAGGAATTTAAGCATTAAACCCACCTCTTTGTTTCGTCCTTCAGAGAAGTTTGGGACACACTCCACAAGACGAGACATGGTCCAGTCCTGGTTTAGTCCTGGTTCAGTCCTGGTTTAGTTAAGCACTAGTCTTGGTTTCCGGTTTTGCCCCTGGACCTGGCCTGTTATAGTCCTGGTTCTGGCTACGGGGCAGTTGTATTTGAATTGAAAGAAATCTGTGTCAAACTCATGAATGATTCACATGAGTCACATGACCGGTCTGCTCCAATCACAGCCGGGCACACTGACCCCCTAATCCTCCAATCAGAAAACAAAGAGTTTGTCATCCAGTTTGATTTGATGAGTTCAGGAGAACGTTCTCTTCTAAAGTTATAAAGCAGATTAAGACTTGGTTTGGACTGGTTTATAGACCATTGCCTAATCAGCACTAAACAAACTAGATCTGTGGTTTCCAGTGAAGGGGCCGGGGCCCCATGGGAGCCTCAGGGGCACTGCAGGGAGCCAAAGGTCCACACAACAAAAGTATGAAATTAACTTGACATCATGTCTTTGTTTAATTTGATGGCATTAAAATCAGTTTTGCCAAAGCCATTATTGTTATTTTATTTATAGTAGCAAAAGATTCAGTTGTATCATCTGGACTCCAAAAGGAAAAAATACAGACCCAGTGAAGATTTGTAAACAAAAGCATTCTAAACCCATTCCAAAATGGATCAAAGTGAAGTGGAACGCGTCCCCTATATGTTAATATATGTGATTCCAATGGAGAAATCGATTAACCTCAGAATATCACGAAATCATGAAAAATCAAGGTGATTTTGGCAAAAGATGAATGTGAGTGATGTCAGAGCCTAAGCATTTTACATGATTTGTTTATTTCTTAGGAGATTATGACAGACAAACAAGCATTTTCTATGCTCAGTGTTTCACTGGACAAAATACTTTATTTTTCATGAGTGCCCATTTAAAAACAAAATACTGATATACACACAAAAAAATAAAAAATTCAATAAAACGATCAATAAAATGAAACAATCCATAAAAACACACTTACACATACACTATGGGGACAAAATCACATAAGTGCTGCGGGTTTGAGCCTTGTCTGGTGCTTAATCATATAATTCAAAGAAGCTTACAGTTTACATGTCCCAAACTTTAAACATTCTGTGGACAGAGGCATTGTTAAAGGGGAAATATTATTACCCATTTCGTTTGTGAAGCCTGTTCTACTCCTGTTTTTTTCTGATGACCATTATATGATGTTTTGATGATGAAAAAAGTTTCCTTTACACCAACAAAACAGGTCCAAAGGTCAGTGGGTCTCTCTCTCTGAACCCGATGACACAAATCAGAACAGACAAGTTTTCAGATCTTTAATAATTCAAATGATCTTATCTTAATCACGGTCAGAGATTCAAATACCATGATAGAGAAGTTCATTGAAACATTTAAACAGTAACAGAGGGACCTGATCTGAGCCTGACGCCGCTCCAGAGGGTAACAGAGACCATAACACATCTGTCCTCCTGGGCGCTCTTCGCCTCCGACGACCACTGTAGGTTCTGTCTCAAACATCAAAAGAACAACACAGCTGCTTATTATAACTATTGCTACTATCCTACTTCTCCATATTTTTAAGACCATGGTTCTGTCTCGCTGGGTTTGATTCTTGGATTAGTCCTGTTGGTCTCTGGTTTACACTCCTTTTAGTCTTGGAAAAAACCTTCGGTTTAGTCTGGTTTTTTTCCCTGTGTTAATCCGGCTTTGGTCCTGTGTTTAATTCCTGCGTTTTGGTCCTGTATTTAAATCCTGGTCGGTGGTTCCCTGCCTTAGTGCCTGTTTTGGTCTGCGTGCTAGTGTGGTATGGTCCGGGCTGAGTGCTGGTTTGGGTCCTAACGGGTTGTGGATCTGTGAGTGCTAGTTTGGTCCTGCTTGTGCTAGTTTGGGTCCGGCACCTAGTGCTGGTATTTGGTCCGGCTACATTCAGTGCTGGAGTGTTTCTCCTAGTTGTTTGGTCCTGCTGGTTTTATGCTGGTTTGGTCCTTGCTTTAGTGCTGGTTTGGTCCGGCTCTAGTGCTGTTTGGTTCTCGCTTTAGTGCTTGGTTGGTCCTGGCTCTAGGCTGGTTTGGGTCCTGCTCTAGTCTGCGTTGGTGGCTAGTACTGGTTGGCTGCTTTGATCTGGCTCTAGGTGGCTTGAGTTCGCTCTAGATGTGTGGGTCCTGCTTTAGTCCTGGTTTGGTCCGTGCTCTAGTGCTGCTGTGGATCCTAGCTTTATTGCTGGTGTGCGTCCTGCTTTTTAGTGCTGGTTGGTCCTGCCTCTAGTGCTGGGTTTCGTCTGCTTTATCTGTGCCTTGAAATCCGTGCTTTAGTTGCTGGGTTTGGCTCTGAGCTTTAGTGGCTGTTCTTTGGTCTCTGCGTGCTTTTAGTGCTGTTGGTCCTGCTTTAGTGCTGTCGTCCGGTCCTGCTTTTCTATGCTAGGTTTGCGGTACCTGCTTTAGTGGCTGTTTTAACGGTTTCAACTGCTTTTCCAGTGGCTGGTGTATGTGTCAATAGTGTCCTCGCCTTTAGGTGCTTGGTTTTGGTCCGGCTCTAGTGCTGGTGTTGGTCTCCTGCTTTAGTGCTGTTGGTTTGTCCGCTTTATGGTTCTGGTGTGGTCCCTGCTTTAAGTTGCTAGTTTCACCCCTGCCTTTTAGTGCTCTTTGGTCCTGCCTTTAGTGCTGGTTTGGTCCCGGCTCTAGTGCTGGTGTGGTCCTGCTTTAGTTTGCTGTGTGGTCCTGCTTTAGTGCTGAGTTTTTGGTCCTGCTTTAGTGCTGGTTTTCCTGCTTTAGTGCTGTTGGTCCTGCTTTAGTGCTGGTTTGGTCCGCTTAGTGCTGGTTTGGTCCTGGTTTGGTCCTGCTTTAGTGCTGTTGGTTTAGTTGTTGCTGGTTTGGTCCGGCTCTAGTGTCTAGGTGGTGGTGCCAGTGCTGGTTTGGTTGCTTCTAGTGCTGCTTTAGTGTGTGGTCCTGCTTTAGTGCTGGTGTGCTTAGTGCCCTGCTTAGTGCTGGTTTGTCCTGCTTTAGTGCTGGTTTGGTCCTGCTTTAGTGCTGGTTTCGGTCCTGCTCTAGTGCTGGTTTGGTCCTCTAGTGCTGGTTTGTTTGGTTTTGGTCTGCTTTAGTGCTGGTTTGGTCCTGCTTTAGTGCTGGTTTGGTCCGGCCCTAGTGCTGGTTTGGTCCTGCTTTAGTGCTGGTTTGGTCCTGCTTCAGTCTGTTTGGTCCTGGTTTAATCTTGTAAAATCCTGGTTTAGTCCCAGTTTTTGATGTGGTTTGTGAATTCCATCTGTTGTGTTTATGGACCTCATTAGTTTTTACAAGTCTTTAAACATGTTTGGACCTGGTCTGGACCTGGTTTAGTCCAGACTGAGCCTGGACTTCAGAGGGTCTGTAATGACACTGTACATTTGTGGTTTCCATAAACCACCTGTTCTCTGTCCAAAGGATTCAGAAGAGTTTGGACCTGAGAGAGAAGGTAAAAACATGTTTCTCAAACTGTGGCGCTCTGATCCTGCTTCACTCCTCAGTGCATTCTGACATGAACCTGGTTTAGTCCAGGTTTGGACCTGGTTCTGATCTGGTTTAATCTCTATTTGGACCTGGTTTAGTTCTAGTAACGGTTACCATGTTTAATTGGGAGAATTGTGACTATAATCAACTATTGAAATAATTGTTGACAATTTGAATGAGTTAGTTAGTTAACTAGTTAGTATAAACAGACTGTAACTCCATTAAACTATATCATAATAATACAATCAATGTCTGACACTGGGAAGGCAATTTACAGGCGCTACACTGTTATAATGTGTCTATAATTCACTCCACACGAAGTGATGCTAAGCCACTATTGTAGCCACAGCTGCCCTGGGGCAGACTGATGGAAGCAAGGCTGCCAATCGGCCCCTCCAACCACCACCAACCATTGCACACTCACCACAGTCATACAAGGCAATGTGGGTGAAGTGTCTGGCCTAAGGACACGGCAACGGAACGTAGTCTCCGACCTTCAGGTCTGAAGACAGGACAGACATTGGAAATGAGACAAGAGAAAGACATGAGACAGAATATACGTTTTGTGATTTGTGATTGAAATACTTTTAATTTGTAAATATTCTCCTTCAATGAGCCTCCATTTTGCTCCTTTAGCTTTAACACGTCACAATTTATGAAAAGAAATCTTACAAGTAAAATAGTTGTTAGTTTCAACACTAGTCTTTGTCCTGAGCTGGTTTATTCCTGTCCTGGTTCTGACCTTGTTTAGTCCTTGTTCTGACTGCGTTTAGTCCCGTTTTAGTCCCCGTTTTTAGTCCCGTTTTAGTCACTGATTTAGTCCTGGTTTTAATCTTGGTTTAATCTTGAATTTAATCTTGATTTCGTCCCGGTTTAGTCCTCTGGTTCTGACCTCATTTAGTCCTGGTTCTGACCTTGTTTTAGTCCTGTGTTCTGACTGCCTTTAGTCCCGTTTTAGTCCCGGTTTAGTCCTGATTTAGTCCTGGTTTAAATCTTGATTTAATCTGATTTAATCTTGATTTCGTCCGGTTTAGTCCTTGGTTCTGACCTAATTTAGTCCTGGTTCTGACCTACGCTTTAGTCCTGGTTCTGACCTAGTTTACACATCAAGTGGAGAAGTAAATAAAACCTTGGCCGTCATAAAGCACAAACAGTTCCAGACTAAACTCAGAGGGTTGAGATGTGGAAATACTCTTCAGGAAAACACAGCAGAGAGCTTCCAGAAGGTCTGCCTTGAATGCCAGATGCTCAGTCTAGCATAGCAAAACAAGGACCGACTCACCGCACAAAATATAAGCCATGTCATCAGATCCACAGCCAATACTCGGGAGAAGACTCTAATATGGAATTGCACAGAGCAATTATCCTGTTTAACTGGTGGAAAACTTCTCAAGACTAGAGCTAAAAAGTACCAGAACTGTAGTATAATCTGCCCATGTGTTGCAGTTCTCTTCTTGTGTCAGAGGATTTGTCCCTGTTGTTTCGCTGGAGCGGTTTTCTGGTTTACATTCTGAACACTTCTCTCACACATCCACAGTGTCATATACTTGTTTATTTAGGAGTTTAATAAGAGTTTATTCCATCTTTAGTGTGGTTCAGAACCAGTACATTCCTTCCTTTGTAATCCTCCCTCCCTCAGCCTCACGCCTCCACAGCTGTTTCAAACGTAGAGAACTAAAAAACACATGAACAACAAACTCTGTCTGGTATAAAGAGGACAACACAGCAATGCAATATATAAGGCCCATTGTCATGATATCGAAATGTGGTTATGATGAAGAACGGAGACAGTGAAATCCTTCATTCACATTCTAACATCACCCTTCCATCTGAAGGTTATCTGATGATAAAGAGACAGATTAAAAAAGCACTTTAGGTTAATCTTTTGGAGCACAGATTGAATTGAATTGAAATGCATATTAGTATATATATATATATTCATATATATATATATATATTATATATGCATTGTCTCCTACCCAATCTACGTGCCTACCCATCACCTATGGTCATGAGCTTTGTGGGTAATCCCCGAAAAGGACAAGAATGCAGATACGAAACGTTCTAAAATAAGTTTTCCTCCGCTGGGGGGCTGGGCGCTCCCTATAGAGATAGGGTGAGGGGTTCAGTCACTTCCGCGATAAGCGCAAGGAGATGCGATTCTCATGATCCACGTGTCTGCGTGCATATGGCGTCACACTGCTTTCTTGTAATCCATCTAGGCAGTACACAGGTTGGTGGTAGGTCTCGGGGTTCTGCCAAATCTTGAGCGACTGTTCTGTCAGCCAGGAGTTGGTGTTTGGCTCCTCTGGTGTCTTTGCCGAATGCCCCTCTGTGTTTAGTTCATGTATCTGATCCCATGTGCCCACTTATTTTAGCCGCGATGACTGCCTGACATGAGCTTCCATGTTGTGGAGAGACAGGTTATTGGCCGGGATAGTTAGATGGGACTGTACCATTGAGGGATCCTTCAGGACAGGATCGCACGCCCTTTCATTCAGGGTGTAGTTACAATCCCTAGTAGCAGCTGGTTCATTTGTGCCCGCCAGACCCTCATGGAGTGTTTTGAGTTTGTTAGGGTCACTGTTTAGCATTCCAACAGAGCCCTGTTTCTCGCCCATTTCCGCCTTGTTCCAGTAGCCCATTTGTCATCAAGGTGCTCTGGTTGCCCAGCACCTGACGCATGGCCTCCGGGTCGAACGCTATCTCGTTGTTGATTTCATTGTCACTCATCATTGTATGAGGTAGGGCAGTATATATCACTATTATATACTGATATCATTTAAAGTAGATGAGTGCTTGTGTTTGGAAAACAGATGTGTTTCACTCTCTCTGTGCTGAGCCTGAGCGTGCCCAGGCCTGTTTCAGTGCTGGTTTGGTTCTTGATTTCGGATCCCGGTCCTGTCCTGATGGCCCTTTTATAATGTACAGATGGGAAGCAGATGTGGAGGATGACATCACCCTAGTAGTTTCAGATGGTACGCCCCAAAGACCCCGATCCCCCCCACAAAAAAAAATAAAAAAATAAACAAACTGATACCAGGTCTAAACTGGGTCTATAGGTCTAAAACAGCAAGGTCTAAAAGCGGACTAGACAAGGACTAAACCAGTCCAGAACGATTGCAGGACTACACTAAACCCAGACTCATCCAGGACTAACTCAGCACAGAGCAACCCCAGACCCTCATTCCATCATTTCTATGGCTAACAGCATTGTTTTTAGTTTTCGAGTAGAATATCTTTGTTGATCAGGGTCATGTCAGCAGGAGTGTGGCGCAGCGGCAAGCACTCTTGCCTCACAGCAAGAAGGTCCTAGGTTCCTGGAGTTTGCATGTTCTACCCGTGTCTGCATACTGTAGGTTTCCTCCAGTTTCCCTTACCACTAAAAATGTGTACAATAAACTCCACCCCTTTCGGACCAGGACTTTGTCACAAATGGTGCAATTGCTTCTGACAAAGTTGGAGATTATGGAGGATAAATAATATTTGAGAGTTACAATATTATTCTCCTTTTGGTTTTTTATTGTGGCTCGTGAGTTAGATTCACTGATCCGAGCTTTAATTCTTTTTTATTGTCACATGGTTGATATTTTAGATGAGCTTTTATAACAAAGTGAAGGATTCTTGATCATTATAAATGTCAGAAACAATTTATCTAACTTTTGTGTTGGATAATCATATTTTCATTATTCATATTATTTCTTACTTAGACTAAACCCTGCGGCCGGCCTAGAAGATTACAATTATAGCCTGCTCTGCACCTCTGCATCGCTCATCTTTCCCTGCCAGGGTCTAAGCGCCAAGCCTAATACATTTATCAATATATATCATTCTTGATAGTTTTATTCATGATCTTCTATCGCTCAAGGTTGAAATACAGCTGAAAAGTTGACAACTTTAAAGGGCACCTAGAAACAACGTTACTGCAATTTATAAAGAAATTAAGAATTCCAATTTGTGAAAATATTCCAATATTATACTGATCAACATGGAGCAGAGAACTGTGCGGTTCTCATGTATCATAGATTTCGTTTTTAAGATGAAAAGATGCATTTAACGATAATAATGGCCACCGAAACGACACTAATAAAATAATATTTAAAAATACTACCAGTAGTGTGTAATGATGATGATGAACAGGAATGAGGTTCTTTCGGTGTAACTGAGCAAACGACGAGGCCTGTCAAACGTGAGGTTCTGCTGAGTAAAGACAGATGTGCCGCTCTGAACAGGACTGGAGCCGAGCCAGAAGCATGTTTGAATCAAAGAGAGGGAGAGGAGAAGGCCAGCCGCCAAAACACACTGAATGTGTGGATATGTGCATATATGTACATGTATGTACATGTATGTACTCATACATATGTTCTCAAAACATATACTACAAAACATATGTGCTCAAAACTTACATGACTAAAAAACATATCTGCTCAAAATGTATGTATTCAAAACAAAACCTGATAACCTAAATAGTTGTAACTAAAATGTGGGAGGTTACTGAAAGATGTGCAGTAAATGTAATGTAAGAGTAGCATTAACCAGACCTAAGTCAGGGATAGTGCTCAGAAAGTGTAAACATTATTACAACATTCCTTTGGATAGTGATTTTACTAATCTAAACTCAGTAACATTGTTATAATGCTTTTATTGAGTATCCACAGGGACTAAACCAGGAACTAAACTAGGACTAAACCAGGACAACTACACAGAACAAAAATATAAATGTTAAATAATAAACCATAAAAATATTTTTTAAAAACATAAACTTTTGTTTTTGCTCCCATTGTTTATGATCCGTCTGAACTCAAAGATGTGAAACCTTTTCTATCAACACAAAAGACCAATATCTCTCAATCATTGTTCATAAATGTGTCGCTGCCAAATTTGCTGGATCGTGGCAGGATCTGGAGCGTGCGGTTGTATTCACTGATCCAGCAACATGCGCATGATCATGCTGCTGGACCATGAGGTGATGGTTGTGGATGAATGGCACAACAATGGACATGTCATGTTTAAAAAACATATGTAGTCAAAACATATACACTTTTGAACTGTATATATACACGTATATACAGTATCATGAACTAACATTTCAAACTCTGAGCTGGGCGAACATAACAAATGTACAGTATATCTGCAAAGACAGCTACATATCATATCCTGTTTGTTCAGAAACATTCATCTGTGTTGCGACTCTTTAATGAATATCAGGGATCAGCTGATATCTTGAGCTCCAGACTGATCCTTTCCATACTGATTTAGGAGAGAGCAAGGTCTGAGTGACAAGGAAAGGAAGCAAAGGAGCGAAAAAAAAAACATAAAACTCTTAAAACATGTGACCCCCGAGTCTGCTCCATCACAGACACATAAATCACCTGGAAATACGATACACACAGACGTCTATGAGAGCAAAGCCACTCTAACTCAGTAGATGTCTACAGAGATTCTGCTCCGTCACAGACACATGAATCACCTGGAGATCCTCTGTGTTAGACCTGATCCAGGACTGCTCAAACTTTTTCTGGTGAAATGATAAAGTATTATTAAAAAAACAACTGTATGAATCACATATTAGCCTGAAATAACAGTAATATTAAAGGTTAAATAGGCTAAATGCCATTTATTTTGTGTCATTCTTCTGCCCTAACCCTTCGTGTATGAAGCTGAACAAATGTTACAACACAGAGTGCCTCACTCGCAAAATTCCGCAGCACGTCTTTTAACTGGCTCCACATTCATTTTAGAGTTGAATTTAAAATGTTATTGTTTGTTTTGTGCTTCATGGACAGGCCCCCGCTTACATTTCAGACCCCATTGTTCCCTCCGACGCTCTCGCTGAGGTCGTCACAAAAACGAGACTCAAAAGCCGGGGCGACCAAGTCTTTTCTGTAGTCGGCCCCAAACTTTGGAACGCTCTTCCTCCCCACATAAAGACTGCACCTTCAGTTGCTTTTAAGTCTCATTTAAAAACGCACTTTTATTTACTAAGCTTTTAACCCGGCATGAGAATTGTGTGGTCCTCTGACCGTATTTTATTATTTTGTATATCTTCATTTGGTTTTGTATGTATTTATGTATTTTATTTTAATTTTAATTTATTTTTTAATATATATTTTTTACATATTTTACCTGTGCTTGTTTAGTAGTCTGTGCAGCACGTTGGAGACTTTTGTGTTGGTAAAATGTGCCAGACAAATAAAGTTGGAATGGAGGGTTCTGCGCTGTATCTTTGCTGTTCCTAGTTCTGCACTTTTCTGGACTGAGATGTCTGATGTTTTTCCAGGGATCTGCTGTAGCCACTCCTCCAGTGTTTGTAGACACTCCTCCAGTTTGGGAGCCACTGCCACAAGTGCTCCGATGACCACGATCACCACTTTCACCTTCACCTTCCACGCCTTCTCCAGCTCTTCTCTGAGCCCTTGGTATCGCCATCTTCAACCACAACGGCTTTCCTCTGCTGTTTATCCACCACAATGTCTGGTTGGTTTGCCATTACCATTCTGTCAGTCTGTATCTGGAAGTCCCACAGGATCTTGGCTCGGTCATTTTCTACCACCTTTGGGGGAGTTTCCCACTTTGACCTTGGGGTTTCCAGTCCATACTCCGCACAGATGTTCCTGTACACTATGGCAGCCACTTGGTTATGGCGCTCCATGTATGCTTTCTCTGCCAGCATCTTACACCCTGCAGTTATGTGCTGGATTGTCTCGGGGGGCCACCTTGGGTCTGGTGTGGTAGATCTGGGCCTCTATTGCTCTGGTGCTCAGGGCCTGTTCCTGTGCAGCCATGACGAGTGCCTCTGTGCTGTTCTTCAGACCGGGCCCGCTCTATTGGTAGGATTTCTTGATACCAGCCACTTCAAGCTGTTATGGAAGTTGCCGCTTGTGGATTTTGGTAGATTGAGCTACTTGTTGTTTTGCCGTTAGCTTTGATTGTGGGTTTAGTAGTAGCCATGCATCCCACATCCTTTGCATGTAGCCCCTCTGACTAGGGTTACTGGAGTAGTAGCATTCCAACAGAGCCTTGTTCCAGTCCTATTTTAGTCCGGTTTTAGTCCGGTTTAAGTCCTGTTTAAGTCCTCTTTTAGGCCTGTTTAGGCCTGTTTTAGGCCTGTTTGCCTTCTTGTATTTCCTCCTTGTTCTTCCTTCACAGTATCCACAGTTCATTCTTCATGTGTGACTTTGTGTCTCTTTTGTCCTGATCCTCCTGATGCAGACGTCTAAACGAATGGATCAGGGCGTTCCACGGGTGGAACGTTGGACCTTTTCTTTATTTATTCCATTCTGTCCACATCTGATAAAAGCGAACTCTCAGGCTGCCTGATATGCTGTACTTAAAAATAAAGCTGTATTATTTCCAGTCAAATCAATCATTAGAATCACGGTCAGTTTGTTCGTCAAACCCACAAATAATAAATCTCCCTAAAATAAAATAAAAAAATGATAGAACTTGTATATGGGTTCCGCCTGGATAAGTCCCTAAATCTAATTTTTAGTGAATTTACCTTCAGCTTTTAAAAAAGAATTGTCAAAACCCAACAGATGCTCATTTTAGTGCCAATCAGCCGATCCCCCCTGTTTGTACTCCAAAGGGTTCAAGAATAGCTTCAGTTTTAAATGGGACTTATTTTTTCCAGGCATTTTAGGAAAAATAGCCCCCCTAAGCAAGAGGGGTTAAAAGAGCAATGAAATATGTCAATTTATTATAAAACCATCATTAGACTATTTGATATGAAATAGAATGAATTGGTAAATTGTGAAAAATAACTAGGCCTATTTTAATACTCTTTACGTGTGTTGTAATATAATAATGAGATTATAAATGTGGCAGAAACGCAGTGAAGTTCCGGATCTCAGCTTGTGGAAATGATCTCAAAATGGACTTCGGTGAAAGTTTATTAGTGGCCCCTGATTTTTAGAAATTGTAAATGTAACAACAATGTCCAGGATAATAAATGGACTTGATATGCATTTTGGCTGATTAGTGCAGTTTCCTGGTTTGTATTACTTGTTTATAAACTGTAATATACTGCTCATTGTTAGGACCACTGGAACACAGAAACTCACATCTACAGCGGGGCATTAATAACAGTTCTATCAATTTATTCTTATTTTACTCAATTCTAAATAAATGTTGAATCATCATGGGACACGTTTTTACAAAAGGAATATTTATTATCTTTATATAAAACCAATACAAAACATACAAAAAAATCTCTGTACACACCCTTTTTTTTCCTCATTTCTGTTTCAGTGAAAATCAGTAAAATATGCATCGCAAACAGGAAACAAATGCCCTAAGAGTTTTTTCATTACAATTCTAATATTCATCAGACATTTGTGCAAAGTGCAGCAAAAACAGGCCTCTTTATGAACGGAGCGAGTCCTGGACTGGATCGAGGACATCCAGATTACAAAAGACGAAGGAGCACCAACATTTTTCCTGAAATTTTGATTTGAACTAAATTTACATCAGACAAAAACAGCAGAAAAATTACAGAGCCATCTTGAAAGAAATAAGTAAAAAATAAGTTTTATTCTCTCCCAAACGGCCCCAAACGGTGTCAAAGCAACAAAAGTCCAACTGGAAATGTTTTAAATACAGATCTGGAGGGAGCCAGCTTCCCCTCAATGTTCCCTGAAAATACTGGATTTGACTGAGTCCTGGTTTACTCCTGCTTTAGACCGGGTTTAGTCCTGGTTTACTCCTGCTTTAGACCGGGTTTAGTCCTGGTTTAGTCCTGTTTCAACCCTGATTTAGAATAGTTTTAATCCTTCGTTTTTCCTGGTTTAGTCCATAGCTAGTCTTGGGTTGGACCTGGTTCATCACCATTTTCCAGGTATAGGGGTGCCGCACTCATACCAGGAGACATAGTTCACGTGAGAGCGCCCCCCGATGGAGCCGAAATGAACAGGCTCCTGTCGCATAGCTCTGTAGAACCCTGCAGAGACAGAGAGAGAGAGAGGTTAGAGCGACGCCCAAAAAGGGCATCTGAGGCCTCCATCGAGGGAGGACACAGAATATTCAAATTTGTATTATTAATGAATGTAGTTATTTCAAAAGGGGACCATGAACAATGTGAACATAAATGATGCCGTTTGATGCATTGTACCCAAGCCCCCAGGGAGCAAGAGGGGTGTCCCATGAAGTCAATGGGCTATGCAAGCGCATGTTGCCAGTTTAGCCTTTAGCGCCTAGGTACATCCGGTAGCATCAAGTGTACCACATACTCTGACCAATCAGAAGAGAGAGCTCAGCACGGAGCAGAATGACATGAAGCTAAAGATTTAGTTGTTTTTTAAAAAATGTAACAATTTTGAATCGGAAATAGTTAAAATCTGACCTTTGTGAAGGTGTAGTCACTGTCAGCCCGAACACAAGCAGTTTGTTTTTGGTTTAGTACCAATAAACTGGTCACTGGGGCCGACTCGTGACAGGTTTAAGCTTGCAATACCCTATCAAAATAATTTACCAGGTGTCTGGTTGTACCAGAGTTAGCCTTAGGCTAATTTACGTTTACTGCATTCCCCTGGCAGGGAAAAGAACAAACCGCAAACACTGACAATGGGGCAGCGTACTGCAGTTGAAAACAGCACCGCGGGTTTCACCTGGGAAGTGAGCTGACTTATTTTTGGAAGTAGTCTTTGTAATGTTGCAATTAAAATTGATATAACATAATGATCCACGGCTGTCGTAGATAAGAACTACAGTGGCGTGAGAAAGGGTTTGCCCCCTTCCAATTTCTTTTGCATGTTTGTCACACTTAAATGTTTCAGATCAAACTCATTTAAATATGAGTCCAAGACAACACAAGGAAACATAAAAAGCAGATTTTAAATAGTTTTTATTATCAATGGAAAACTAAATCCAACCTACATGGGCCTGTGTTAAAAAGTATTTCCAATGAGTCTATTACAGCACTGTGGAGGGATTCTGGCCCACCCATCTTTGCAGAATTGTTGTAATTCAGCAACATTGGGGGGTTTTTGAGCATGAACCGCCTTTTTAAAGGCCATGCCACAGCATCAATAGGATTCAGGTCAGGACTTTGACTAGGCCACTCTAAAGTCCTCAGTTTGTTTTTCTTCAGTCATTCAGAAGTGGATTTGCTGGTGTTTTAGATCATTGTCCTGCTGCAGAACCCTGGTAGTTCCAGTTTGTGCGATTGGCTGATAGTGGAGGACACGTCACACATAGCAATAGCTGTACGCGGTTTTTGCCCAAAAATTTAAATATATAAAATATAAAAGTGATCACTTAAAACATTATTATTTAGATTCCCTGATGAATGTATATCATGTCAGCAGAAAACAGATTAACTACCTTGGTGGGAATCTATTAACTGCACTGAAATGGTCATTAGCTTAGCGCTTTTTACCTGTCCTCTCCTGGAGCTGGTCCGATCGGAGTCGTCGTCCTGTTTTTCCATCGAGAAAAGAGTCAACAAACTGACAGTGGTCCTCCCCAAAACCAGATTGGTCCCCGATGTTGTAGAATTTACCTGGAACACAAAATTAAACTAAATGAAATGTATAAAACTAACCCAAAGACTAAAAGAAGGACTTTACCAGGTCTAAAACAGGTCTAAATCAGGTCCAAACCAGCAATAAACCAGGTCTTACCACCGAGCACGTCACTGAGGTAGATCTTGTATCGGAGCGAGTTGCAGAGCTGGACTCCCACAAACTTCCTGTACCACGTTCTCTTCACAAACTGGCGCCCCTTGCAGTCTGAGGAAGAGTCTGCGGCGAATGGAAACTCGGTCCAGATTGCGGCTTTTCCCGAAAGGTTCTCACTCACCCGAGGATCCGCTGAAAAAAGTCATCTTTGTGAGGATGATTGTTTATGATTTTGTGTACATTTCATCATAGCCATGTTTCCACTGTCTTAAGTGAACCGGACCAATTAGTTTATGGGATTCGAAGGAGGAGGAGCTACAGAGAATTGGATAAGAGAGACCGCAGACTCGGGTGAAAACGAGACAGCAAAAAGGAGACATAAACTTGTGATAAATCGCCGTCTTACCAGTGATAGTAATAGTTATATGTTGAGCTGACATGCTTGACAAAATAATGCTAGCACACGTTAGCAGCAAATGTTTCACACTTGCATCAAGATAGTAAATACACAATGCGTCTAACATTATGCATTACATATAGAGACGTGAAAAAAAAAGTTGGATTAATGCAGAAAAAGCTGAGGATAAATGAGAACTAGTTTATTGTTTACTCAAGCTTTAGCCAAGTCTCACATGGCAACAAACTCACTAATTACCACCAACTCCTAAACGTCTTTTTGTGAATTGCTGAGATTGGCCTTGAGATTTAAAAGTAAAATTCAGGTACAATTAAGAAAGCACTTGTTATGTGTGGGCGGCAGCGCTTGCTCACAAAAGTCATGCATTCTGCCATCAAAAGAAGGCTGAGATGCTCCTAGGCGGTCTAGAGGACCAGAACCAGTTGAAACTTGGCTTATGTCTCTAATTTTCACATTTCTCACCAGACTCTGTGTTGAACTCGACCGGTTCCGATTCTGGTCCAGACCCAAGATCATTTTTCGGCTTCACTTTGAACTCATAACTGAAACAAAAAACAAGTTTAGACCTGGTTTAGATAACGCTCACATGTCCTAAATTTACTGCATTTTGTCCTGATGTGGACTTGGTTGTTCCTGTTCTTGGTCTTGGTTTAGCCCTGATCTAGTCAGGTTTAGTTTTGGGTTTAGTCCTGGTTTAGTCAAAGTTTTGATGTGGTGTATATACACTGCCGGCAGACCCACTGCTAGACATTCGGGTGCCCTAAACAGAAATGCTTAGTGGTGCCCCCAGGCCAGACAATTTTAGGAATATTGCATGAATTACAATCCTAAATTAACAGAATCATATAATTGTCTGTATTCTGGTGAATGTTAGATTAAATCGTTTTTATAATAAGGGCCCCCCACAGTCCCAAAATGTCCTTGCTCCGCCCCTGCCCCAGCGTCACCCAAAGCCCTTCTCCTTCTCTTCTGCAGAGCAAAACCACTTTGGCTTTGTCCTCGCCAAGGTTTGCCGCGCCCACAACACGCATCATACGTTTCGTTTCATTCTCGCTTTTTCACGGCCTCTAATTGAATATGAGGCTAATTTCCATTATCTAAAGACGAATGTGGATCAAAACCGTTCCCAGTTGCATCTGTCTGTGTTTGTTTAAATTGTGGCTTGTGTAGCTACCCCTGTGCACCTCAAACTTCAGAGCGCAGCGATTGCCGAGTCAGTATTTTGGAATGATTACAAACTAAAGACCGAGTAGGCCTACTGTAGGCACCCTACATGGCCATTCGGAGCACTTGATGCCCTACGCACTGCGCGCATTATGTTGCTTCTCAGCCTGTTGGCTAAGATCAAGTGCGCGTTATGAGTGCAATGGAAGCGGTGGAACTGACTGCCTATCAAAAAAAACAAAAAACACTTGATTCAACTAAGCAAATAAGTAGGATCTTCCTCCTACTGGATGACTGCTGCAGGTGATGACTTTTCAGCTGCGACACGGTATTAACCCAACTGATGTAAATCCCGTGGTCATGGAAAAGATGTCAGTGTGTTTGAGAAGTGTCAAATCATTGGCGTCGAGCAGAGAGAACATCTAAGGAGAAGCAGAAACTAATCTACAACAGCTCTGAACCCCAGTGAGAGTGGGACGGGCTGGAGACGGCTTTGTGCAGTGGTCTCGCTCACATCATCAAAACAAGATCAACTGGTGAAATATAATGCAAAACTGGATGGAAATAAATCTTTTAATATTGCAGAATCTTATTGGAACTATGTCACAGTGAACGTGTGGCGTGATCAAAGCTAAACGTGGTCCTACCAAATATTACAAGAGTGAATGCACCCAAAGTCCTGTTCAGAACTTTAGTCAACCATGGACCAGTCGTAGTTTAGTCTTGGTCTAGTCCTGGTTCAGTACCTGGACTCTGGCCTCAGGTTCTCTACTGCGGTGTGGGTCTGGTTAGTGGTGAGAACGGAGACTTTTTCTCCATCTGGACCTTTAGACGTTGAGATCACCTCGTACTCTGGAAAGAGAAAAGGGACAGAGAGGGGTTTAAACCTTCAGCTATCAAGTTATAGTCCTGGTAAAAACTTGTTTTAGTCTAGTTTTAGACCTGGTTTAGTCCCAGTTTAGACTCTGGTTTACTACTGTTAGTGTTGTTGGTTCTGTCCTTGGTTTAGACCCCCTTTAGTCCTGTTTTTGTCCTGTTTTAGTTATGTCATTATTAATCTTGGCCTGGTTTAGATCCTCCTCTCATCCCATGGTGGGTTTAGATCCCCTTCAGAACTGGTTTAGTCCTATCTTAGACTAGTTTTAATCGTCGTCACTGGTCTTGTCACCAGTTTTGACCCCACTATACCCCTCTTCTGTACAGTTTTAGACCTGGTTTAGTAACTGTTGTTTTGTTGGTCATGTTCCTGGTTTAGACCGCTTTAGTCCGGTTTTAGTCCTGGTTTAGTACCTGTTGAGTCATTGGTCTTGTCCCAGTCCAAAATGACGAATGATGGGCAGCCCTCGACGGTTACCACAGTGACATTGGAGGGCGAGGCTTTGGGGGGAGCTGAGGCGTGTGATTGGCCACCTTCCTTGTCACTGTCATGGGTCGGAAAATAGTTGAGCGACGCGGTGATGGAGCAGGGCTCGTCCGGACGCTTCCCTGTCTGGTAGACCACGTGAGGGGCTGCAAAATGAAGTTTCAACTGTTTATGAATGACATACTGGTTTAATGCACACAGGAGATGTCCTGACAACATTGCAGATTTTGAGAAGAAAAATGTAGAAAAATTCTTCCCCATGTCTTTGTATTTGGCACAATATTACTCCTAAAGTCGAGTTCGGGACCCCCATGTTGCTACCGCAACCGGAAGAAGGATTGCGTCGTATGGCGGCGCACAGACGGAATTCTGGAACAAGGGGAATAGAAAGCCTGTTGGCACCATGTGATTTTAGAATCTGAGTGGACAGCAGCTTGTTTTAGGGGTCTGCGGGTTGTGCTCTGAGGACAACAAAGCCTCTCGCCACTCTCAATAAACCTGTGTGGGAATCTTGGCTGGTTTACTGCACATGTGCGAGGAGAAGTGAAGCAACAGCACGGCCAAGTTTCAACAAGTGACAACTAGCTTTTAGAGACAAGTCTTTGTTTGTAGCTAAGGCTCATGGTATATGGAATATATGTTTGTTAGAAGTACAGGCGCGCTCGTTCCAGTGACACTGTCATTCCATTCACCCAAAGTCTGCTTGCCCATCCTTAAAAGTCACCGCACACTACTTAAATAGAAATAGCCTATTTCTGCCAGTAAATAAGAAATAAAACCCAACATTTTGAGTTTAAATCCATACTTATAAGTTATAAACTCACAAGAGTTTAAACAGTAGCTCAGCTGATGCTTGACGGGGGTTGAAGAGCCAGCACTGGCACAATGTGTTGAGTATTTAAGTCGCAGGGTCCCGGACCAATAGTATATAAGCACTCCTATTTACAACGCTAGGACTCGTCAGGACAACACTTATTTCAGTTTTTTCCCACACGCCCATGTAATGTAGTATTTGTGTGTTTTTACCCGTGTATCGTTTCTTTCCCTGCGCGTCCAGGTCGGAGGAGGGCTGAGGCTGGAACAGTTCCGACTCCTCCCAGGACTGGTGCCTTGAGGCTGGTGTGGTGACCTGAGCAGGGCCCCTGACTCTGGAGCCTCTGGGGGCCCTCCGCGTGGTGGTGGTGGTGGTGGTGGTGGTGGTGGGTTCAGTAGAAGTAGTAGTGGGCTCTG